>VUQR01001559.1:2150-16548 GCA_015108515.1 Hemichromis elongatus | reverse complement strand
GCTTGCTGTCATTCCGGGAGGCCTGACAAAGGAACTCCAACTGCTGGACATCGGTGTGAACCGGCCGTTCAAAGTAAGGCTGCGAGCGGCGTGGGAGCGATGGATGACCGATGGAGACCAGTTTCACTAAGAGTGGAAGACAGTGCCGGGCGAGTTACGCCACAATTTGCGAATGGATTGTAGATGCTTGGGCTAACATGTCTGCTGACACTGTTGTTCGAGCTTTCGCAAAAGCCGGCATCTTTCAGTGACTCTGGCAGTGAAGAAAGTGACCCTGGCATGTTTGGTGGAGATTTAGCGCAGCTGTTCAATTCAGAAACAGAGGATGAGGACTTCGTTGGGTTTGATTGATGACAATTACCGGTAAGAAAAATCTGAATACCAAACTCAGTTTTTCTCCCGCTCTATTTTTAAATACGCATACTTGTGTGCTTGTGTGTGTTGTTGTTGTAAGGCGGACGTAGTAAAGGACACCATGAGAACGTTAAAGGGCGTGTGGGCGTAGATTGTCTATAAAACTCGCGCCCTATAATCAGGTGCGCCTTATGTGTGTTAAATACAGTAAGGGGACACATGACTGAGACTGCGCCTTTTAGTACAGCGCGTCTTATGGTCGTGAAAATACGGTATGTAACTCTGATTTGTTACGATTTCAGACTTCTGTTTTCTTTTGCTGTACATGCTAATTGTATGTTTCATTGCAGGAAGTGCGGCCCTCAGTGGCTGGCCGCTACTACTTCTCAAGTCTACATTTACAGAAGTGCTGCTGCTTTGCCTTCCTTTTTGGATTATTAATTTGCTTGTCTTTTCTTTTTTCTTTTGCTCTGTTTCAGGTCTCACTGGGAGTGGGCACTTTTGAAAAGCAGTTGAGCCATATATGCAATGTAAGGGCAGTGTTGGGAAGGTCAATTTTACATAGTACAGAGTACATGGCCCAAAATGTAGTTTGTTACATATTCTGTTAAGTTACTTAATGTGAGTAATGTATTCTGAATACTTTGGATTACTTGATATACTGTCATGGTCTTTACAACCGCATGAATGTACTATTGCTGTGTGATTTATTACTATTACTGAAGGCTACTTGCCACTAAGCTAATATTGTTAGCTAAGGTTAGTTCATAGAAGCAGACTGTTAGACTTGATGGATAGCATTAACAGCCTGCTAGCTGCAAATAATCATGTGCAGTTCTGAAAGCAATACCAACTAGATTTTTAAATATGGGGGTGACCGTGGTTCAGGGAGTTGGGGCGCTCATCTTGCAACCGGAAGGTTGCTGGTTTGATCCCCTAGCTCTCTGTCCTGGTCGTTGTGTCCTTGGGCAAGACACTTTACCCTACCTCCTACTGGTGTTGGCCAGAGGGGCCGATGGCACGATATGGCAGCCTCGCTTCTGTCAGTCTGCCCCAGGGCAGCTGTAGCTACAACTGTAGCTTGCCTCCACCAGTGAGTGAATGAATAGTGGAATTGTAAAGTGCTTTGGGTGCTGGAAAAGCGCTATATAAATGCAATCCATTATTATTAAATCTTAATATAAAATGACAGTAGTATGGACATTAGGTAAGGCTGCAATTTCTGCAGCGATCTCGTATAGAAAACTATTTCTGTATTAGTAATGTTTTCTTTTTGTCTGCTTTCAGAATTGCACATGATTATTTGCAGCTAGCAGCTTGTGATGCAGCCGTCGGTAATAGTAATACATCACACAGCAATAGTACATCAAAGATAATGAAGTGGCACATAACCCAGGTGGCTACCACAACTAGAACAAGGTACTTGCAGTAGGCTAACGTTAGTTTTTAAAAGAAGAACTTACTTCCAGATGTTTCTTTAGGCTGGAGTCTTTTGACACTGAGAGCAGCTTGGTGGCTGCCACCACTGTTTCTACCTGCAGATCACCAGTGTGTTTCTGCAGTAGGGCTAACGATAGAGGGTGTAAGGTAAGCTGCATTTGCGACTTTTTTTCTTGATGTGTCCTCATCTGGCATCCCATTCACCCACAGGTACGCCACAGCTCTGAATTGTAGAATAAACGTGCAACGGATTCATCAACTCTTTTTATGTGCTATTTTAAATGATCAGTAAATTGTTGTGTTTTTAATACATTGAACCATGTCTCGGTCCTAAGTATAACGGACCTAGGTGCATTTTTGATAATTACTATAATCTAAACTCTATATTCTCTGGTTGAAATTCCCAGGTTGGCGTTGTCAAGTTTCCATTAAATTGTGAAAGCTTTGAGGTTCCAATAGCTGTGCCACCATTTTGGGTTGTGCGTGTGACATTACTGGTTCTTTGCTCTTTCCGTATCCATTCTCCACCACCTCGTGCTGCCACAGTAGGATGGAGAGAACAAGTTCAGTGACTTCAGTGAGTAGAGTTGAAAAAGAGAAATATCCACGGACTGGGAAAAACTGCAGTTTTTGGCCTCATTTTTCAGCCTCTATCTTAGTTGAAAGTGAGAGACTTGTCTCTGTTGAAAATGGCTTAGCAGTTTGAAAGAAAGTGGGCCATATTGCAAGGCTGCAGTCCAATTCAGGTGAGAGAAGGAGCATTTAACCTGAGGCGTTTGTCACAGCAGCCAAAATGTCATGTTTTTTGTGTCCTCAGTTAAAAATTGTCAAGCAGTTTGAAAGAAACCTGAGATGAGGGCTTTTGTGTGATACAGCAAGCTTTGCCGCTGTTACTTTTCAATATATTTTTTTTTATTCTCAGTGAGAGTTTTTCCTGATATTTCTGCAAAACACAATAGGAAATGATTTATTGTGAGTGCTATGTCACCAAAGAATTAAAAGAAAAGTATCAGAAGCTTTTAAATCAGTGCTGCAATCTATCGGACGCTTGAGCAACACAAAGAAGTCATTCAGCAGCAGTTCCATGTCTTTTACAGTAAGTACGGTTCAATATTTTCTTACAACAGCAGGAAGTTCATTTAAGTGTGTGTTTTTAGTGAAACCAGTGGGTGTCACGCTAATTAAAATGGAAGGTTTGGTGATCTAGCAAAATTTGAAATGTGCTTTATACCAGCAGGAAAACTGTCAGTCTGCTGTGAATTAAGTTCTACGTGATTTTTAATACGATGAGATAAGCTGGCTTGGTTGTGAAAAAAGAAAAAGTAGCCACTGAAAATGGCTATGAAAATTAAAGAAATAAAAAAAAATTAAAAGTCCTTCAAAGAAAGTTTCTTTTGGTTCTAAGGATTTACTTAACAGGATATAATAGAAGATAAAAAAGATTATTAGGTGATTAGGTAAATACAGCCTCAGATGAATGACAAAATATGAAACATGACTCTGCTTCTGTATTGTAGCTTAATTTTTGTAAAATAATGACAGTGTGTAAAAACCTAAGTACCCCTCAGTGTCCATTAGCTTGTAGAAACACCTTTAGCAGCAAGAACTTTAAGTAATTGTTTTCTGTGTGACTTTATCAGTCTCTCATATCATTGTTGAGGCCTTTTGGTCCACGCTTCTTTACTGTGTTGCTTCAGTTCATTGAGGTTTGCAGCCGTCCAGTTATGCACAGCGCTTTTAAGATCCCGCCACAGCATTTTAATCAGATTAAGGTCGAGGCTTTGACTGGGCTATTGCAACACTTTTCCTTTTTCAGTCATTGTGTTACAGATTTATTGGTGTTTTATGATCGTTGACCTGTTACGTGATCCCTTTTGGCCAAGCTGTCAGACAGATGGCTTCACATTTGACTCTAGAATACTTTGAGCTGGCTGTGAACTGTGACTGGAAAACAAGCCCAAACCATCACCCTCCAACACTTTGCTGACAGTTAGTATGTGGCGTTTGTGCTGACACGTGTTTGGTGTTTGCAAACCACGTTTGCGTTATTCCAGAAAGTTTTTCAAATCTAAGCCATGTTTAGAGAGAACAGGCTTTCTCCTGGCAACACTTCCAGGTGCTACTTATGAATAATCTCTCTCCCAGTAGAGTGATGGACTTCAATTTTTTTGGAAATGACCTTTTAACATTTCACAGATTGATGGGCAGCAGCATTTACTTCTTTAAGATCACTGCTGACGTCTTCCTTCCTTGGCATTGTGTTAACACACATTTCAATGTTTCAAATTAGCAAACGTACAAAAAGTCCTTCTATTTATATAAGTGCTCAGAATGCTGATGATCAGTTAATCATCCGAGTTTGACTAGCTGCACAGTTAGTTAATTTCCCTCTTACGGGAATTCCTATGGAAGCAGTCTAGTCTACTTCGTTTTTCACACCCTGCTTTGGCATTTTAGCTTAGTTTTTTATTAAATAAATAATGACTTGATATCATGTGCTCTAGCTCTTCTAAGTAATGCTGTGATCTAGATTATTTTATAATGTCCTGATACCTAAAATATTAGTCTTAAATGAGGGTGCAATTTCTTTTTACCACGACTTTAAAATATATAGCTGAAATTTAAAATGTTTCCATGCAAGTCATTTAGCTAACCCTAACCCAAAGTTAATCATGACATTTGGTCTAAGTTGTGCATGTTTGGTTTTGGATTTTGTTTGCAATTGTGTCTTTTTTTGGGTGCAAGGAAAAAAACCAACGCAGCAGCTGGTTTTGGAGGACAAGAGGAGTGTAGATGAGCACAGAGAGATGACATCCAGAATAATAACCTCTTACCTACAGAAAGGAACAGGTAAGATAGAGGGGTCAAAGCAGCACTACAAGGACAAAAAAATAAGACAAGGTAAATGCCATGTAATAGTGACATATAAATGCATGGAGAGTTGAAGAGGGGGGACTAAACAGAAGGTGCAAGTGCATCATGGTTGGTCATTAAGCAGTGTGAGCTAATAGAAGCATAATTAAGGGATAGTTCAAGGCCACAGGACCGTGTCTAACTAAATTTTGTCAAAAAGAAAAGTAGAAAGAAGACGACAATCTCTCAAACACACACTGGGAGCTGTTTCCTAGAATGGGGACCAATACATGTTAGCTGAAGTCTTTGCCACCCATTGTACTTTTAAAATCTCAGGATAATTTCTTACTGGAAATCATTTTTCTGAAGTTCAGGATGCGGACCACACCTGCATCCTGCTGCTGATCCGTAGCGAAACCTTCCCCAACCCGTACCCTCTGGCCTGTCATTTTAATTCAGGGGTCAGATGTTAACACCTTTCAAATTCTGGTGCTGGATAGACGATGAAGACAATATAGGCTACTTGTGTCACGGCGAGGTGTGCCGGTATGTTTGTTAGAGTGGACCCAAAAGCAGACACTGAAGGAAGGACCTGGTTTGGAAACAGAAGGCGAGCCTATATTTTGGCTGAAAACATGAAACTATGAAACACCAAGAATAACTATGACAAAACTATGATAACAAAAAGTAAAACTATGATTCAGACTGTGACTGGAACTATGACTGTGACTAGATGACATGATGGAAATTGGCAGACGGCCTTAAAATGAACAGTAAGAGATAAAGGACAAAAAAAACACACATGAGGTAATCAGGGGAAGTGGAGACACATGAGGAAACAGATGACGAAGGATGAACATAATGATGAACAGGAAATGTAAACCAAATCACAAGGACATGGAAACTGGACTTTTAAAATAAACAGGAAAACATGACAAGGCACAGGCATGACACAAACTTTTGACAACATTAACCAGGCAGACCAGAAACGTGATGGATAAGACACAATAAACAGCACAGGGAACTTTAACACAGGGGAAGATGAGACAAAGGAGACCTTCTAAACAATGAATAATAACTACAGAAACCTAGGATCTAATGCCCAAAGGACTAACAATGAATATCAAAATACAAGAAAACACAAAGCGCTGGGTCATACGACCCAGGACTGTGACAACTTGCTTTGGGTACCTCTTTTCATTTGGTGTGAAGTTGTTAATGGCAGTTTTTGGGCACGTGGTTAAATTTTTTTATTTTAAGTTTTTGTATATCTAGTTTGTTTTCATGAATTTGGATGGATTCGCTCATTCTTTCCTCCACAGGGACAAAGGTCTGTGTGCTATATGCTGAAGGAGCTCTAGCAGTCTTTAGCTCACTGACCTAGTTGTGTAAAGCACCAGGAGGGTAAATGGTCCCAAACCACATCCAAACTTGTCTCTGTCTGCTTGTTAAATTCTGGCGGCTGGCAGTGCCAGTGGGTAAGATAAGTCAGTGGGGACACAGTGTGACTGCTTCTGCTGACTCAGGAGTGCACTTGCTGCACTGTAGGTTTGAAAGAAGCAGTGTTGGACTAATAAGCGTGTTGTCCTACAGCCAGTAGCAGCCATGGGTGAGCTCACCTCTTGAACAACAAGGTCTAAGTGAAGCCTTTAGCTTGACTGTAGTGAATTCAGTGTATGTCTCATACAGCCAGATTTGATTTTGTCACATTGGGATGACAACACATGCCTTGAGAAAGGTAGTGCAGTATAAGGTTATGGGGATGTCAAAGTCCTCGGTTCTAGAAAAAAAGAAGTTTAACAATGTGTTTGTATTAAAGGGAAGTGGGATTTGACTGAGAAGTTTAGATATTTTTATGGTTCTAGTTAAATTTGTTTTTTTGTTTTTTTTTTAACCATCACTGGAATTCACTACAACTGTTATAACTGGCCACACAGATGTTTTAAATAATGAAACGTGATGACGAGAAGAGCATCCTAACGTCAGTGTGTTTAAGCAAAGCGAGAGATATTTTCAGTCATCGTATGTGAAGCATATTACTGTATGTCCTTCCCGTTTGGGGAAAACATGAACTTCTCATATGAAAAAATGCACTTTTAATGAGCTGCCATATTTTTAGCTTTGTGAAAATGAATTTTTTAGCTACCCATTACTTTTTTTTTTAAAGGTTTTGAACTTCTGAAGCACGAGGATTTATTCAGACTATGAAGAAAAATGTAATCCTTTAATTTAGTGGAACTTTTAAATCACCATATGGATTCGCTTGTGTTGCTTGCTTATGTTTTGGAAATCCTGGCCATGTCAATAACAGCCTCCCTTGTTCACAGCCATACAGTAAGTCTTTTTGACTGACAAACTTAAAAATACATTTGAATTCTGAAATTATTCTATGATATGTTCTTTGATTTTAGCTGAAGTGCTTTTGGAGTCTCAAACATGCAAATATTTTCAGCTAATGTGATATATTACATGTAATAAAAAATATAGAAGATTAATGAAAATGCATAGCACTGTAATTCTGCTATGATTACCTTCTCTTGTTGAGGCTGCTGAAAATGTACCTTAAAATCTTCCCTTTGTTTACAGCAAGCACAGCAACTGTACACTACACTACAGTCTGTTACCACACAATGAATCAAAAACCAGGCTAACCAGTTTGTATATGTTATTGCACCTTTGGTGCTGAAATGAAACACGAAGGGAAATAAAACACAACTAAACCAGCAGATCCACAAACCTAACTGAATATAAAGAAATACATAAAATAAACAAAAAACACAAAGAAAAGCTGGAAATGGCAGAATTCTATTCATCCATAATTTGCTCCTGCATCCCAGAACAGTCCAATATTCTTGGATGCTACAAGAATATTGGACAGCTGCAGGCTGTACTATAGTAGAGACACACAACAGATTCATTTGAGTATAGTTGATCTGATGGATGTTCCACAAAGCAAGATTAATGGGTTAGTGAGCTGTGTTGAGCTTTAACTTTTTCAGTGTCACTCAGGTGGTTCTCTGTCAGTCAAGTGAAATCACAATGATAACTCATTCTGAACCGAAGTAGGTTATGTCCAGAGGTTTAACATCAAATGGGAATGAAGTTTGATATTTTCACAAATGCTTTTATTTACTTTATTTACTATGCTTGAAGTGTGATGTAGCTGAAAGAATCTGCCTAAACAGAAATCTTTTTTATATGCAGCTGCTTTACAAAAACCACTGAATGATTCAAATTCATTCAAATTCACTGGATTTTACTGTTCTAGTTTTTATGCTCTTTACCAGATGACTGATTTGAGTTGGCTGTGCTCCACTGATTGGGGGTTGTCCCATGATCTGTCATATGGCTCTTTTAACATAAGTAGACAGCCTGGTTGTGTTGAACCCGTTCTCACTCCCAAACTTTTTACGCTAGGTGACTAATCGGCAGTATATTTAGCTTCCGGGCACCCAACATGTCCTTATGTTATGAGATCGGAAAAATGAGGAAACATGAGACCTGTTTGGAATTAATCTACCTGTACACATGTACATTTGTTTTACTTAAATCGCTTTGGAAAACACAAGTTAACGTCATTAAAGTGCTGGTTAGGTTAGGGATAAGGTTAAGTTTAGGGCTGGAATACATGGCTGGATAGTGTATTACCATGGGAGCATCATTCTACTGGATTTCATCCATAACCCAGCACGTATGATAAGAACGGGGAAGGTCACCTTTCGCGTTCCTCAAAAACACCTTGGGACTTGAAAAAATCGTCACTATATTACGCCTCAGGAGTGATGTCTGGGCTGGTTGAACATATTTTGTAGTATATCCATCAGGTTAATTTAAAAACAAACAAACAGCAAAAACAAAACAGTTTCATAAACTGCAAAGAGAAAAGGTTATATGGGTACTCGGTATTTAGGTTCTCAGACAAGCTAATTAATTTAAATACTTCCAGTAGCAGGCTTTATGATCATTAGCAATTTCATGTTAGACTACACACAGCTGGTGTAATTTAGCAAGAGAGCATCACAATTTAATTCAGTCAGAGAAACATGAATAAAAATCTAATTTTTGTTAATTCCTACAAAACTCTTTAAAAACATCCGACATGATTCAGCATGTATTCAGTATCCTCTCAGTTCCTAATCAAATCTTCACTTTAGTCTTCTCTGGTTTCTGGTTTCAGTGTGTACTTTTAGCGTGTGTAAACGTTTTAGAAAAGCTGCAAATTCAAAATAATTATTTAATTATTAAACCAGGGAAAATAATCCTACAGGCTGACATCTCATTCTGTTTAAATCAATTTAAATTAAGTTCAGTTTAATTTATATAGTATCAAACACAAACAAGAGTAACCCCAAAGCGCTTTATATTGCAATGTAAAGACTGTACAATAATCCAGAGAATCCCCAACAATCAGATGAACCCCTATGATAAAACTACATGGCGACAGTGGGAAGGAAAAACTCCCATTCACCAGGAAGAAGGCTCTAGCAGAACTAGGTTCATCTGTCCCGACCATCTGTCATGGCCAGTTAGAGGTGAGGAGAGGAAGACAGAACAAAAGACACACTGTGTTTAACAAATTATTAAACACAGAGGGGTATGTAAAGACATGAACGAGTGAAGAAGAAACATTAAGTGCCCCCATTAGCCTGAACCTATTGGAGCATAATTAAGAGAGGATTCAGGGTATATGCTTTGGACACAGTCTCTATTTTTTAGATTAGGCTTCGAATCCAATCCACCTTTCACGCCCTTCTTCTTTGGAACCAGCTCCCATTCTACTTTTAAATACTCTTACCACAAGTAAGCCCACAGTCTGAGAGCAAAGTGCTCTGTTGGGGTGATACAATACTATAAGGCCATTAAGATTAGAGGGAGTCTGATTATTTAGGACCTTGTGCTTGTGATTCTGGATTTAAAAGGAAGCCAATGACAAGAAGTCAACATTGGAGAAATATGCTCCCTGTCAGAGTACTCTTGCTGTGATAAAGAATTACAGTACTCCAGCCTAGAAGTAATAAATGTATGAACTAGATTTCAGCGTCACTCTGAGACAGGATATTCCCAATTTTAGAGATATTGTGAAAATAGAAGAAAACAGTCCTACATCTTCATTTAATACGCACACAGGACATATTAAGGACATACCCTAGTCAAAAATGATTTACAATGTTACCGGAGGCCAAGGTAATGTCATCCAGAGTAGGCATCTAGTTAGACACCATGTTTTTAAGATTTTAGGGCTAGGCACAATAACTTCAGTTTTACCTGAATTTAAAAGCATCTTGCTGTTGCTGTTTTTTTTTAAACAGTAATGAACTGATTTGTGTATCTTAAGCAGAAGAGATACTAGTATATAGTACATTCTGCACAGTTTGCATATGATGTGACACTGGGATACAGCACGATGGCTACATTTTTTGCCATATGCATGAAAGCTCAAGTAGTATCAAACAGCTGAAACCCTGCAAACACTAAAGAGCAGCACAGTTCCTGATGTCTGTGATGAGACCCAGGGAGATGCTCCTCTCTGATCCTGTCAAACATGTCCAGCAGCAGAGGATGATGATAGAGGATGATGAACCCTCCCTGAGCAGCACTGAGCTGATCTGCTTGCTGTGTGTCTGACTGAAGGACTTCCATGTCTTCCACTGGGGACTCTAGTTTCTCGTGTAACACACTACAGAGAAAGAGCAGCTGGAAGGAGGAGGAGATATAGCTCATCATAAAGTCCTGCAATCATATAATCCTATTTCCTGCTTTAAGTATATATTATAGACTTGGCTCCAATGGGCCCACTTTAGTAGGTCAGGGATTTCAGGGGGTATGGGAGATTGCCAGAGCAACGGTTCTCCTATTTTTTTTTTTACAAATTTCATCCAGTGAAAGTACAGACAAGGAGAAAGGGAAGCTACTTTCAATGAAAGATAGAAGCAGACCTTGGAGGAGCACATTCTCTGTATTATTCTTAAAAGCAGAAAGATCTGGGGTGGGGGGCGTCACAGATGATCTAGGTTGAATTGTTATGAATGTTAATAAAGGCAGTGAATTAGCAGAAAAAGAAATCTGATAGGGATAAAAGGTGGAAAGGAGCTCACTCAGCACATGATAAAGAGACAGAAATTTTTTGAAAAAGAGGAAGAAAATCAGTCGCTGTTTTCTTCTCTTTGAAACTTTTATGTGAAGGTGAAAAAACACCTGAGGACAAAGGAAAGGTCAGAAACATTAAGGTGAACCATTTGTGCAACTGGAAAAAAGCAGTGTGATGCAAGCTGTTGTCATAAAGAAAACATTACACAGAATAAAAAGAGCACAGAAAGACACGAAGGAAAGGTCTGAGTACAAGCTGAGGATACGGCACTACCTACGGCTTTGATCCGAAGAAAGACACTACTTATTAAACTTGAACTACTTAAGCTACAAAGTGAGATGAGCTTTCAATCTGTGTTGCACTTCTTTAAAGCAGCAGACCGAGTCTGACTCATACACCATTTCAAATGGGGAAACGGTAAATTCTTTTTAGTTCATTCGATGAGACAATGCTTGCAGTGCCAGAGTTGAGATTAGCGTAGCTCAAGGGGTGCTTTTAATTCTCTAAAAAACAAACCTTCAGATGAGGCAGATTTCTTTAACTGCTTTACTGTTAAAGATATATTTTAGGAAGCCCCGTGAAAAGAAGTGATACTGTGAGAGAGAAGGGAGACAGTGAGCGTTATTTATAAGGACAACCAATCAAAAGACAAAAAACAAACAAAAAAAAACTCATGTGACTGACTCTGTCGTTGTAAAATCATCATTGTTACATAATTGGACACATTATTTAACCAAAAAGTAAAGTTTTAATGTAAATTAGTTACCTCTATGGTAAGAAAGAAGTGAATGCAGCATATACTAGCCTAAGATAAGAGTGGTGCAACTGCTAGCACTCCTGCTATGCTAAAACACGAATGTGGGCTGGAACTTCTTGCCTTGGTGGGGCTTTTCTGTGGAGTTTGCATGTTGTACTGGTTAGGTGAACTGGTGATTTTCACATCCTCTGTCTCTTTGTAAGCCCTGTGGTAGCAGCCTAAACTTTTTAACTATTTTAAGTTTTTAGAAGTGATAAATGATAAAAAAAAATTGTCCACTTATTTCCATTAACAATTGCTTAGTCCTCCATACATAAATTTGAATGTATTTATTCATGATTTGGTGCACACAGGATACTTGAACCTCTTTCTCTAATCTGCAAATTGGAAATAACATCTACGCTTCTCTTTTTTTTTGCATTTTTTAAAAACAGTTATTAACAGTTTTTTTTATCACTGTCCAAAAGATAATGACATGACAGTGAGCTGTGTGGCAGGCAGTGGTTGGGCCCAAGAGGAGGACTCAGAGACTGAATATTTAACTTATGGCAGCAGCTTTATTTGCTGGCAAAACAAACTTAACAACACAACACATGAGTGCTATAAAACAAAAACAAAACTCAAACTAAGAGGGTTTAACTAAACTGGGAATACATGGCGTGACATGTCATAACCTGACAACACAGGAAGAGGGATGAACACACAGCTAACGTGGAAGATGCGACAACGAGCAAGGAAAAATACAGGGCTTAAATACATACTGGCATAATCAGGGAATGGGAGACAGTAGGGAAATGCAGCTGAGATAATGCACACATGACGAGACACGGGGAAGAAGAACTGAAACCATAAACATAGGACAAGGATTACCAAAGTAAAACAGGGACTTGAGACAAAGCACCAAGATGCAGACTATAGACTAAGACATGGAAACATAAAGCATAGAGATAATACAAAACAGAAACCACAATCCAAGGACTAAAGATGTAACATAAGCAAAAAAAAAACATAAATCATAATAATAAATAGACTCTCACTTCACTAATAAACACAATGCACTGGGTCTGTGACCCAGCACTGTCACATAACTATGGTATAGGGATATACAACTAAATTGGCACTTTCTTAGAGAAATAACAGATAGGCAAAATGTGCCTAGATTGCTCAATAAATATTATATAATTTAACCTCACTGAGAACATTTAGTTTTGTTCTACTTTTTTAGTTTAGACATTTACAGAAAATTATGGTGCAGATGCCCTCAAACTGATACAACTGGATCAGATACAGACTGAAGCGATATTACCAGTGAAAAGACCTTATTTCCTTTTTAGATTAAAAATGCAATTTAAAAGAAAAGAAAATGGTTTTCAGCACAGTAAAATTTCTTGCATTCTTCTGCAGTACTGTACTTTGGGACCTCACTAGAATAGTAATAACTAATGATTGGCAGGAGCAGGTATTCAGTGCATGAATAATATGTGAAAACCATTCGTCAGCGAGAACATTCTTCTGTTTAAACCGGCTGAGATAACTTTGGAGTTCTCAAAGTCTTCTCCAAATTAGATCCATGGGACCACCTGGAACTCCCGGGAGTGGAGCTGCTGCAGAGTTGCTAATTGGACCTTGTCTTTCTCCCTCTCCTTCCATCGATGCATCGTCTTGTGTGGGATGATCAGGGTCTCAATTACAGCAGATTCGTGGAATGTGGGAGCGGCAGGGCTAATAACGATGCTTGTTTTTATGGGAGACAGACAGAGACAGAGTTCAAAAAGAGGAAGATGAGAACGAGGCACACCGCAAAGGTAAAAGCGCAACAGCGGCTTTGAATAGCAAGCTGCAGTAACGAAAGATTAAATTCACTGTTCAGAGCAATTTGTGAGGGAATCATCAGGATTTGCTATTGTGATTCATTTTTTCTTTATAGCTGTTAAAAAAATAACATAGCTTTGGAAGCAACTTGTGTCAGTCTAAAATTCTTCGTTCGTTCATGTGACATTTCTGCTCAACTCTGAGAAGAAGGAAGGAAATAAAGATGGGGAAACAACCCAGTTCTGTGTTCCATTTGCATTCATGGTACAGGAGATATTAAACTAGGTGGCGCCAATTTTAAGCTGCATAAGATCAAAATCTGTCCAAGAAAAAGGAAAAAAAACAAACAAAACAAAACAAGAATATGACTGGGCAGGCTCCCCTTCCACCAGATAAACAGAGGCAAGCAATGTAGAAACCTAAAGTTTAATTATCCTCAGAGACACACTTGTGACACTTTTAACTTCTGCTAACTGTAGGCAAACTATTTGTAATATTCAGATATTTACATGTTGGAGAAAAATGTTTCTTCTCCTGCAATGTAGTTACTCACTGTAACTCAGACTTAGCATGTCTTCCTAATATGTTTTAATGCATTTTATGTCAGACTCTTTTAGGCTACGTTCACACTGCAGGCGAAAGCGCATCAAATCCGATTTTTTTGACTCTATGCGACCCATATCCGATCGTGGTATGACAGTGTGAATAGCACAAATCCGATATTTTCAAATCTGATCTGGGTCACTTTTGTATGTGGTACTGAATCCGATACATATCCGATGTTTTAGAAAGCAACTGCTGTTTGAACGGTCGTGTCGCATTAAAGCCGCCTTTTACGTCACTGACACAAGACAGAAGCCAATTATCAGCACCAGAGAAGACAAACGAGAAAGCATGGCGGCGGAAACTGGAGACGGAGCGAGTCAATGGACAGAAGCTGAAGTTTTGGACTTGATTAGCACACGGGGAGACAATTCTACTCAAGCTAAACTTTTAGGGTCGTATCGTAACCGGCCTGTGTTCGCCATTTTTACTTCCGTAAACAGAGCGCGTTGTGTGTAACGTCTTCTTTTTGCCATCGAAATCAAAATGGG
>VUQR01001557.1:0-10448 GCA_015108515.1 Hemichromis elongatus | reverse complement strand
CCCATGATGCATTGAGTTTTTCCTTTCCAGTCACCTTTCTCACTCACTGTGTTAATAGACCTCTCTGCATTGAATTGTACCTGCTACTAATCTCTGTCTCTCTTCCACAGCATGTCTTTATCCTGTTCTTTTCTTCTCTCACCCCAACCGGTCGCAGCAGATGGCCCCGCCCCTCCCTGAGCCTGGTTCTGCCGGAGGTTTCTTCCTGTTAAAAGGGAGTTTTTCCTTCCCATCGTCGCCAAAGTGCTTGCTCATAGGGGGTCATATGATTGTTGGGTTTTCTCTGTATGTACTAAGCGCCTTGAGGCGACTGTTGTTGTGATCTGGCGCTATATAAATAAAATTGAATTGAATTGAATTGAATTGAATTGAATCTAAAATGTTGCAAAATATCAGAAATGAAAAATAAGTCAAAATCCAGTCCGAGGTCATTTCTAAAGAACATTTGTAGGAATGGCATTTAAGGTGTACCAGGAAATGGTGGCATGCTATTTTTGATCATTTATTGCTTTTCTGTACTGTATTTAAGGTAATACCTGTACACCTGTAGATACCATGTAAAAATTATAATTAAATATTTGACTTAACATGATGTGCAGAAATCTGAACACAGGGTTTAACTTCTTTTCCACGGCTGAGTTTCTGGAATTATGCTCTGATCCTTCTCAAGACAAGTTTTATTATAAAGTTTAATAATATTTTTATATGGCATCAGCTCAATGAGTTTAGGAATGTCATGGTCAAGATGACCTGCTTAGGTTCAAATCAAGCATCAGAATGGTAAAGAAAGATGATATAAGTGACTTTAAACATGGCATGGCTGTTAGTGCCAGACAGACTGGTCTGAGTATTTCAGAAATTATGATTTAGTGGGATTTTCCAGCACAGCAAATTCTCTGGGGTTTACAGAGAATGGTCTGAAAACAAGGAAATATCCAGTGACCGGACCTTGAACCAGATCAGCTACAACTATGAGAGACTACACCAGACGCCAGTCCTGGCACCAAAGACTCACCAAAGTTGGACAATGAAAGACAGAAATATAATTTTCTGGACTGATGACTCAATTTCTGCTGGAACATTTGGCTGGTAAGGTCAGAATTTAGTTTAAACAACACAAAACCATAGATCGTTGTAGACTTGTATCAATGTTTTCAGCTATCAGCTATCTCAAGCTAGTGTCTCTAACATGATGTTGAGTTGATTGTACTCATGTCTGCCCCAGTTACCATATTTGAATAGAGATCCCGTGGGTATGGTTTAATGGTTGGCTACATAGATGTCCAGATTAAAAATCTGCAAAATAAGTTTGATGCTATTATGTCAATATGAACTTAATTTGCCTGGGGACTGTAAACATGCCTTCCAGCAGCAACAAATGACATAATATTGTACCAGTAATCATAGTTCAACTATACTTATTTGCAACAAGGGTATTCCTACATAACTCCGCTTCTATCTCAATCATTTTGGTTACATTACCACTCTTAATAAGTATTTATATCTGGTTGTAATGGTAGTTGCAGCTACGAGTATTTCTTTCATCATTAGCTACTACCTGACAGAGACCGCATAGCCGTAACACACAATTATACTCTAAAGTATAGTCAACACGAGTTTTGCCTGTCTAGAGTTCGCATCATTTCTGTTGCCAGTAAAACTGACCCTGAATTAACAAAGAGTGTTGAATGTAGACTTAAAAGCAGTTATGATAAAATATCATCTGCTGAGGTGGTTTGCACTCCACCAGCAAGGGTGAAAAATCATTAACCACATACACAGACGATGCAGACCCTCAAAAATCCCTTTAGCGCCTCTTGTGCATGCAGTGAGTCCTAAGGCAGTGCATTCTTGCAGCACACTGTACTGCAGGGCCATCAATGTTCACACGCAATTTAACATAGTGATGACAAAAACTAAAAGAGAATCCAAACCTTTGGCTTCTAATTGCTGGAATTACATATCCTAAACCTTATCAGCGGAAACCATTTCAAACAAGACTTTTCAGGAAGGATCTCCGTTGTACCCAAGCGATCGCTCTCTATGAATCTGGCTGCAGCCGACCTTCATCTTACCTACACTGACTCAGCATTTCATGCTTAATGTTAAGTGATTATGCTGCTGATGACGCCCTGTGGGTATGAGAGACATTTTTCAAGAATCAGTCTAGCACTTTCCAAACCACGCAAGCCTCAGAAGTCTGAGGCCATAAATTCCAGCTATCTGGTATCCACAGTAAGCTTCAAATTGTTTATTTTCATTCAGTGTCATTATATATGTGTACTGTGAAACATTAAGTGTATGTTAATTAGTGAAGCCTTGGTTTAAGACATAAGTCATTATATCTAATAAATATGAAAAACAAGAAATAAAAGGAGTAATAAAAGTCCCATGTTCTGATTATTACTGCATCAAAAGTTATGGCACCATGTCATAAATTAGCAATATAGCAATATAATGGAAGCCACTAAAACTCCTGTGCTAAATTGTGTTCATGAGTTAAACACTATCACTGTGTTGAATGTAATGCCTTACTTTCTATCAGGTTAGCATCACCAGATTACTTTTTTTGTTAGGCTGTCTAGACCTCAGTCACACAGGCCTACAGATTGATCAGTGACACTCACCTACCTATCCATCCATCCAGTTACAGGACTAACACAGCGACAAATTATTCACACTCTCATTCAGATCTATGGCCAATATTTAGAGTCACTAATTAACCTGTGAAATATGTGAGTAGTTGTTTTGTCTGGTAAGGTGAATCCTAGAGAGAACTCATGCAGACATTGGGAGAACGGGAAAACTCCAAACTCCGGTTTGCCAGTGGATTCAAACCTCAGACCTTATTGCTGTGAGGCGATAGTGATGCCTAGGATCAATGCCCTAAAAGTTCAGATTATTTTCATTATATCTGGTTCATATGTAGCGTGGAAGTCATGCTTTTACAGACAGGATAAGTGATACATGTGATATGTGATAGATGGAGTTTGGATTTCAGTGTCACGAAGATGCACTGCATGAAATGGATCTGTTTTAAGGAAATCTGAGGTCATCAATAAGTTTCATATTTTCTGTATTGAGTGGCAGCACTGAGTTTAGAGACAGTCTGTACTGAACGCGCATGAATTCAACTGAGTTTTTTTGTATGATCAATGTTTCAGCCTCGTACATTTCCTTTCCAGTCAATAATTCAATAAAATACATCAATAAAAGCCTTATTGCCCCAGTTTGTTCTTGTACTCGTTTCTATGCCTCACTGTCCCCTTGTTTCTCTCAGTTTGTAACCGTTTCTCAGTGGTATCGGGGCCCATGGCCTGCTGCTGATCTCCAATGAGGCCCCAAACTGCTTTCTTAGGAAGAGATTAGTGCATACCACCCATTGATTATCACCTTTCAGTATATGTCATCGAATTATGACTGAGTTTATTGTCCTTGGTAGTGAATATTGGATTACTGGGGAGTTTTGCTTTTGGTCTGTAAAACATTATATTCCCAAAAGAAATATATTAAGAAATACCAAACTGATGAACACAAATTGTGGTAAATTCATGACTCCCAGAGGATGATTCATGATTCAGGCATCGCCCTTTCTCCTCAAACCTTGCTCTGGCATCATTAGTAGGGTAGCATGTTATTTACTGGCCTTGAATTGAGATAGAAATATTTGTGCGTTACTATTGAAACCAACACATTTCAAAAAGTGGACATTTTACTTTGAAGTCAAATGAGTAGTTGGTAGTGTTGGGTGTAATTAAAGTCTGGATGAAGTTTTTACTGAGTTTCTGCATTAAATTTAATAATGACATTGCTGTTATAGTATAGTATGATTCTTCAGTTGTCTGGATGACAGTCAGATAGAGAATCAAAAAACATCAATCGTGCCTTTTAATCATCGGATTTTGCTTTTTGTCTATGGAGGAGGAAAAAATGGCGGAGGGATCTATATTTATCTACATATATTTTAATTGCACAAAAAGTACAAGAGCACCATGGTAAAGTGCAACAAGAGCATAAACAGCTATATTATTTGCTAACACAAGTTGAGCTCTTTGCAAACATCTGCACAAACATCATGCTAACACAGCACTAGCACCCAGAGTGGTGGTAAAGACAAGTTCCAGCCCAACAGCCAGACCCAGATCTTCAACAACTAACAAAGGCAGTGAGAGGACTCAAGCTGTTAGCATTGTAGGCTCTAGTTTTACGTGTACTGTTGCTATAGAACAATCAAAGTCACAATAGCTCTGAAGTCTCTTTGGGGTAGTTTTCAACTTTGCTTTATTTTGTCAGTTTTGTGTTCAAACTTAAAAACACTGAGGATTTAGCATTTGAGTGAGTTTGTAGCCAGTGGTAGTGTTTTGTTGTTGCTCAACGATTTACAAGCCTTATGCTTTCAAAGGTCACACAATGGCATCTCTAAAAGTTTTAAAACAGTAAAGAATTTCACATAAATTAACTAATTATTAATTTTCTTTTCTTTCTTTTTTTTTCCTACTCAAGTAGCTTCTCTTTTCTACAAAAATGACATGCAAGGCAATGGCATAAAATCCAGTCACCTGTTTGTTCTAAAATTTCTATCAAAACCAGCTGTGAGATAATGCCTCAACACAGAGACCCACTTTCTGCACAAAGCTGCAGCTTCTCTGCCAACCTAAACACAGCTTGACCACACTGCAGTGACCTCTGTCCATGCTGGTGTCTTGGTTTGGTTTGAGATGTACTCCCTCATTATAACACATATGAATCTCCCTGTGTATGATTACTGTCTCTCCATGTCCTGGCAAATTTTTTTTTTTTTTTAATGACATGTAACCTTTAGAGGAAAAAGGAGATCTAAACTTGTATTTTGGGATTTACATTCTACTTAATAATATCGAGGAGGGAGGGTTGGGACATTTTTTTTGAGTAAAGTTGGTCTGACTGGAGCCAGACGCAGAGGCCAGACAGTTTTATTGCACTGTGGGATTACTGGCTGAAATGAAAGTGTATCATCACGGCTACCAGAGCCCTGATCTTCACGGCTGCTGACGGGGCAATTCGTGACCTCCAAAGGTAACAAAGCCCTGGGAGATTTTTACACAAGAACAAACACGTACCTCAGCCAAAAGAAGAAGGCCCTGTGACATTTGTTCTGATACCACCACAGGAGACACCCGGATGTTCAGCTAATTAGGGAAGAAAAGGGTCCCGACTGTGCTGTGATGGGGAGTTCATATGAGGTGAGACTTTATTTGCATTCCTACTTAATGAAACTAATAAAATTGCTACTAATAATGTGAGAAACACAAATACTGAAAATACCAAATTACACACTAGAGAAACATTTTGTGTTTAACAAGAGCGACATGGTCATTAGACAGTTAGCACACAAAATTAGTTTATAGTATTCACAAATAAGCATAAAATAGGGAACCATGACTAAGAGAAGCTTAAAGGTAAACATTGGGAGACATTATTGGATTGCAGTAGTTAAACTCCTGAGATGTTAAAGGAAATGCTCAATATACTGAAAGCAGAAAAAGGTAGCAGAACTGTGAATATCTTTGAGCTTTGCACATTTTGACGTGATATATATTCTAATGCATTCATGTGTAAGTACCATTCAAATTGCTCAGTTTAGAGGTATTTTTAATCTGGTGATTATGGGAATTTTCATGCATCACATAACAATAATAATATAACAGATCCTATCATGTTTTATCTTTAAGAAAAATGTAGTGAAGTGGTATCACGAGCTCTAATAAATGCAGTTACACTTCACTAGTCATCTCCCCATCTAGTAATTGGGTAAATTAACAATCCCTGCATGCAAAGTGCAACAATGGAGTTTTACTATTAGTGAACCAAAGGGAACTGGAGAGGAATCATCTTAAGTGATGAGGGGAAAACTTCACAGTAAGAAGCTTATACTCAGCACCTTCAATATACTTTTTCCCAGATTGCTAATTGTTCCAGTCTTCTTCCATCTATATTCTACATCATGGATGCCCATTATACCTATCTATAGTTGCAATTTGAAAATGTTTTCCACCTAATCCACCTAAGCCTAATCTTTTTTTAAAATAAGGTATCTGTAGAAACTGGAGTTTGGGACGTAGCTCCATTAATGGAAAGATGTCGAATAAAGGCAGCTGAAGCTGACTGGAGCCTAATAGGCCTCATCCACTACCTTTAGTCACTAAACTGAGCCTCTTCAGTGTGTGTTTGTGCTCTGTGAGCCTTTTGGAGAATTTTAAATGAATTATCTGACTAATATTATATTTTGCTGTGTGGTACAGACCATCAGAGAAGATCGTGATTCAGTTGTGTTGGCTTTTGTAAGACCAACAGGCAAACAGCAAGTACAAATTGTTCTTCTTGCAACAGCAACAACAAGGCATTTGTAACTGTCCCTGAGACAGTTAAAATAAAGTTGTTTTTCTTTTCATATGTTTCTGTGATAGATTCATGCTTAATTTAGTTCATGTATTTGTTGGAAAGAATTAAAAAATGTTTTGGATAAGAGTATAAAAAGTGTAACATTGATTAAAAAATCTTGTCTAAAATATGTGGTTACAAAATATGGGTTTGTTAAATATGTAAAGTGCTGTAAAGTTTGTATGAGGTAGAGCTTGTAACTGTCACATGACCAGAGTTTGGCTGAGAGCACAACAATGGCATTGTGGATCAGAGCTAGCATGGATACAGAGCTACAGATGCGGCTACAGCCTCAACATTAATGTTGTTCTGCATGTGGTCCAAGAGGCGCTCATGGTATGGTTTTCATGTATATTGTTTATATAATGTTGCATACATGTTCTACATTGGTAATAAGAGGACATTTTCAGTAACATGCTAGGCGGAATTCACACATGTATATTCTCATGTATATTCTCATTTGCACTCTCTTAAAAGTGCTTGCAGAGCTTAAGGCACAGTATATTTCCAAATAAGTGACCCCACCCACCTCGGTCTGAACAAACAGTATTAACACGATTGATCAGCGGGGAGTAACTTGCGATCATTACCGCCAATAAACTCCAGTGTGCATGAAGGTTCATTCTGACGGGAGGATAAAAGGTGGAGAGAAAGTGTAATTTGTCAGAAACACATCTCATCCTGACACCGAGTGGCAAACAGGATCAAGCCTTTTATCTAAAAATCCAGGAATGGAATTAAGTTTAACCAGCCTCTATTATACCCCCCACCTGCTGATGAAAACAGTGAGCATGTTCTGTTCAGGCTTCATTTTTTAGTCTTCTCTCCTTCCTCTAAAGCCATGGGGGCAGCAGCCTCCAACTCCTGACCATCGCAGCGTGAGTGGAGCACTGGCCAGTGTTAAGTCTCAGTAATTAAGGCTTCATGCTGTTCAACTTTAAAAGCTCCTAAATGGGCCTCCTGCTGCAACCCCTGAACCTCTCTGTTTCAAGTAATTTATCCATTTTGACATGAGTTGTGCTTCGCTTCATTCTCAGGTCTCCTGCTACACACGCTTGTGTTGTGGTGGAACAAAAGAGTTCTTCTCCTCCCTTTGTCTCTGCTGCTTTGTCATCCCTGCTCTGTATATGATCATGGTTGTGTTTAATTAAGTCAAAAGTGCCCTAATTTAAAGTAGTGGGGAAGTAAGTCATGTGGTCAATCAGGAAATGATTCTAAAGGAGAAAACAGAGAGAAGATCAGATGCTGTATCTCATTCATGTTGCACTGATTTTGGTTGTATGACTGGTGAATTTTGATCTGTTATACAACCACTGATGTAGCTAACTTCTCTTGATTTTATAACTCAGCTAACTCAAGCCTATCAGGTTAACTGGCCAGCAGCACAGTTTGCTCTGGATTACCAATGGCACTATGTACATGTACGTGAAAAAAAGCACTCTGCTCTTTGTATAGGACTCTAAAAAGTCCTCTGAAAAACGAATTACACCCAATGATTCAGTTGCTTGTAAAACCATCCATAGCAGCACTAACATGAAGCAATCATCTTCTCTATAACTTTATCAGTTTCTCATTTCATTTCGCATTTCTCAGCTTGCTCATAGGGGGTCATATGATTGTTGGGTTTTTCTCTGTATGTAGGTCATATCTTAAAATATAAAGCACCTTGAGGCGATTGTTGTTGTGATTTTGCATTATATAAATAAAATTGAATTGAATTGAGTGACCCAGTTTATGCCAAGCTTTAGCTCTCAGGTTACTTTCCATTTGACTTTAGAATACTTCTGTAACTGCTAAGTCCCAAAACAGTTGTTACAGAAGTTGCAAAACAAGGCCAAATCATCAACCCTCTACCACCATGCTTGACAGTTGGTTTGAGATGTTTGTGCTGACATGCTGGTTCTGTGCATTCTGGCCAAACATCTTCACTTTGGTCATATCTGTGCAAAGGACATTGTTCCATAAGCCTTTTTATAGACATGGTCACACTCACTGATGACTAATTAATCAAGCATTTGATTAGCAGCATCTGACTGCTGTTTGCTCTCTTAATTCTTGGGGACGCAGAAAGAATGTATTTCGTTTTTCACAGGACTACACAGAGTCCAATGAAAACCTTCTTTTTCACAATACTGTGAGTATATGCAAGTGGAAAGGAATTTGTGAAGAGTTTTGTTATTATTAAGCTTTATTTTTTTTGTCTCATGTAATCAAGAATGATGAAAGGAGATAGGCTTCAAAATATGATATTATTGCAGTAAATTACCTATAGACTCTAAACAATACGACTGATGATAATTTTAAGGAAAAGGAAAATATGGAAGTGCATAAAATAACATAAGTGGAGCATGCATGTATATAGATATGAGCATGCAGCAATGACAGACATAGTTAAAATATCAAAACCAAAATGACACAACAACACTAGTCATGAAATGAAAACATGACTCAAGTTATAATGATGTTGGCTTCTGCTGCTTTGAATTGTGACTGCTCTGTCTGACCCTGCACTAAATCACAGCTATAATTCAGATATGTTAAAGTCTCGCCGATGTTGTTCTAACAAAAAAAGCACATGTCCTGACTGCAAGCCCAAGTGCTGGTGATACATCATCCAGAGGAACAGCTGAGTGTGACAAGCTCATCTGTCCCAGCCAGGAATCACGTCAGAAAACAGGGAAACATCTTGACAAAAGACTCAAGAGGAAAACTGGAAAAGATGGCCAACACAAATCAGAGTTAAACAGATAATAAAAGCCAAACTAGCAGAGTGATTCATAATAAGGTGAGCTGGCAGGGGCTGAATATGAAGTTTTATGACCACTGATCTGCTCTGAAAACTTGGAACAAACATCAACAGCCTCTGCCGGTGGTCTGCTGGCTGCTAAGCTCTGACACCGAAGCAGCGAACCGGGCAGAAGTCACATGACGAGCGCCGTCACATGCACAAATGCACACAGTCGGTGGTAGCAGAGCGGAGTGTGGACTGCCAGTCCAGCTGTCAGACTGCAGGTCCAGCTGTTCACAGGAAGCATGCAGCGGGAGCGGTGGGTGTCCGCTCAGTCACATTAGATACTGCTTATTGGGCCTTGTAGAAGTAGCAGACTGACAGACGCAGGCAGGTGAAGGAGACAGAGATTGAACACTAAAAATAACAACAGAGGATCCAGAGAACAACAGAAAGACAGATGGAAATGCAGACAGATAATGATCGATGGTAAAGGAGATGTCTTTTTTAGGCAGGCTAGCAGCATGCTGTTTGTTGGGGGATCTGGTGATCTTTGGTCAAGACTACAATAATGGACAGATATTCATTGTGGCTCGAGGATGTATTCCATTGACTTTAATGACCCAGTGACTATTGCTCTCCCACTATTCTCAGACAAAGAAGTTAAAGCCCCACAAATCCCATTTTCCCTCATTAATCATAATCAATAATTCAAAAATAATCCAAGATGATTTTCAGTTTAATAAAGGCTGCTTATAGTCACAGTCATTCTTCTCAGTTTCAGGCTGTAACTTTCATCTTGTCATCCATGACCCATGTGGCCACATGGGTTGTGCAGATCGCCCTTTTTCTGGGGGAAAAAAGGTGTTTTAGTGCATGAATGTGTAAATATACAGTGCAGCTAAACTATGAATGAACTGTGTTTAACTATATTTCTTGGAAAGCTGAGTTCAGTTACACGATCCAGCCTGACCTGATTATTGACTTGTTGAATCAAGAAATGTCTGAAAGGGAACCAGTCAGACAAAGTGAAGCAGGCTAAAAATGTCAAAAAAGCACATCATGTCACAAACTACAGAAACAGCTGAGAAACAAAGTCATTGACATCTATCAGTCTGCAAAGGGTTACAGACTTTGGAACTCCAGTAAATCACATAATCCAGAAATGGGAAAAAAAGAAGTTCCTGGAGGACTGAGGACCCTTTTTCTCTCATTCATTGTGGGCAGTTCCTGTGAACTCAACTTGTCTGTAGCAAAGGCCTGAAAAGACAAAAACGGATACGGAAGAGGGTTTCAAAAC
>VUQR01001553.1:59319-70883 GCA_015108515.1 Hemichromis elongatus | reverse complement strand
TTGGGGCTCCCCCCCCCCCCCCCCCCTTTTGCTTTGTTGTCAGACAAAAGTTATGTTTTTCTCAAAGTTTGTGATATCTCATGCAGCAGACTAAAGGAAAGTCTGACGGTTTTCAGCTCCTAAACGAGAGAGAAAAAGCTGTGGTTCTGGTTTCGATTACATTCGTTGACATTGTGCTATTTTTGCTTTCCCCCCCCCCTTTTTTCTTTTTTTGCCCTCTCTGTGATTTTCCTATGCAAATGGACGAAGTGGCCTAATTTCCGCAGGTTCTTTTTGTGTCGAGGTGTAATTTAAGAAACTGCTGCTCTCAAAGTTGACTTTATGGTTTGTCCTTTCAAACACTGTTGTTGACTTCGTATACATTTCTTAGTTATATGTGTGTTAAAGTGCAGATACGTGCCTCCTTGCTCACATGCCATATACATGCCTTCACCCTACATTCCTTGTGTACTTTTTACCAAATTTTGGCACTTTTAGCTCATTTCTCTGAAGTTAATCTGCTTGCTGTCTCTGGCACTGACACGTAGTTCACTGAGATGGGGGAAAAAAAAACCCTAAACAGCCCACTGAACGATGAATCATCCGAAACATCGTCTAAACTTGGCTGGCCGGCTGTTGACAGACAGATCGTAATGAAGTTTCCCTCCCACGACACCAAGATCTAAGGGTATTACAAGGAGGGTGATCAGATATTACACTATGTTTCTATCTGCTCCAGGGGGCTTCACTTACAGTGAGGCGTGCAGACAGCGAAAGAGCAGCAACTCAACGCTTACAATTTAAGTCAATCGAAATCTGCTCCCGTGGTTCACAAACAGACAAAAAAATCCATCAATCTTCTCACTGAGTCCTTTAAAAAATAAAAAAATCGAGTCTCATTGTTATCATTGTGAATGCCATACTGAGCTAATCAAAACAAATATTTATTAAAGGAAAATGTGAAACAACTGATGTGTACTGAGAACCAGCTTTAAAAAGAACCGCACCCTTTTTGCACGTTAGCACAGCTTGAAGAGGCATGTTGCATTTTGGCGTACGTTTTCATGCGTCTAACTGATGAACCATCAAATTATCGCGGCTATGAAGAAGCTTGAGCTTGACTCCTGGAGGGTTTGTTTAATGGTCAGTCGTACAGGAGTACCTGACCTGGAAATACCATCACTGCCCAGCACCCTGCTTCACGCCCAGTGTCAGCTGAGTATATGCAGTGTGTTGCCTGACAGCTTACTCAATTGACTCTGAAATCACATAACAGAGGTGTTCAAAGGTGCAGTGCTTTTTTAGAGATGTCTCCTATTAAAGACACTTCCATTAAGTTGCAGTTTATTGAAATACATCTCTTCTCAGTTATTAAAGTTTATGGAAGTGCAATACACAAGTGACGTCTGCATTCTTCAGGCGCGCCAGCTGGCTCAGTGCTAATCCGTCCTCCTGCAGATTTACACACGATCCTGCACAGGTTTCCTGCCATTCGATGCAGCTATTTGATAAAGGCTCGGTGAGCCGATGAAAAGCGACACTCTCGGGATCCCTTCCCTGTCACTCTTGTGACCTGTGACCTCGCTTGGCAGAACTGGAACGGAAGCACAGCAACATCTCTTGGCAGCTAAACAACCAGCTATGTGTCTGTCACAGTCTCCGTGTGAGTGGATATGCTCTTATAGAAAGTGCGATTGTGTTTCATCAGGCCGAAAAAACACTTGCGCGTATGTGAGTGAGAGCACGTTAACATGTGACAGAGTCCTACGGCGTGGTAGACTGGCAGCCCGGGCGTGAACTCTGCATGCTTTCTTTATGTCTCTGACGTCTGACATGGCTGAGGCGCTGTTGGTAATGATGTGGTTATTACTTCCCATCATGCCTCACTGCAGGTCGGGCCGTAAAACAGTGCGGTATATTCACTGTGTCCCTCACCGACTGCCTACTGTGGCCAGCACTTTGTGGCTGTTTTAAGAAGCGTTTTTCACTTAGGGACACACTCATGGGACCTCGTTCACCAAACTGCTCTTCAATATGATTTCATCATCATATGTAAAAGATAAAATTAGGACTTTATTAGCTGGTGTCATGTCTTTGACACAGTATTTTTAAAATTTAATAGATGGGTGATATTCCTCATTACTAATAAAAAAGATAAAGTTTGAATATTTTGTTGATGGGTTGTCTAAAGTCAAATAGCAAATAGGCTTTGAAAACTACATTGCTATTACTATAAATGGTTGTTTATAATAGACAACAGAGACCCAACAGGGAACTGTCAACTGATTTTGCATTGTTATGACCCACAATTTTATAAATCAATAATATATATGTTATGTGAGAGAGAGAAATATCACAGGAAAAGTCTCATTTTCAGGGCTTACGTTACCTTTTTCCAACCTGCGTAGTGCTACCGCTCAATCTTGAAACCTTTCCACAAATTTTGACAAAAAACAAAAGACTGGTGCCAGTGCCAGAAAGCTAGCACTCTGCGTGCCACCACAGCAATTACTGGGCCCAAAGTTGTAACCACTTACATCAGTGGCTCTGGGAGGGGCTAGTGCAAGAATTTCAACAGTAATTCATAGATGCAGACCCCAAATATCCATCTTCTGTGACGTTATTCCCACTATAATTTCTCCCGTATAACACTACATAACATTAGGTTCTTAAACCGGACAAAATGTGGGCTTGTTGAAGGTGGAGCTCGCACCAGCACTGGTGAAACGAGGCGTATTCTTAAATTGACTTGCGTTCGGTCATATCAAGGGATACACTTTGGAAGAGCCAAGTGCAACAAGAGCAACATTTACTGAAGCTAGCATTATCTTGTTATTCTTATAACAACATATTCATGCCTTAAGAAATTTAACGACATATTTTTCTATATTTAATGGTTTTATAGTTTGTACAATGTTTCTTTGTCTCGCTTGAATTCGGGGTATTCTCTTTTGGGAATTATACTCTCACCGTGGAATGCAATCAGTAAAAGGGGATGGGCATCGGATTTCAAATTGTCTTTGAAACTCAAGATTTATTCACAGGCTGCATACATAACCCCCGCTGCTGAGTTGCACGAGCTCTCTACTTCGGCTGTGAGGAAACCGTGGTTGCCCCGGGCCTGGAGAAATGCCAGCTGTGGTCATATGGAACCAGTTTGATTCCCTGACTGTCAAATTCTCTGCTTTTCCCCCAGCATATTACTTCATATAGAGGATGCATGGACATGGTGCTGCAGCGACGTCAGTTTCTCACAAGAGTTGAGAATGTATCTACCTTACCTTAATGACCAAGTATGGGGTGCCTTTGACAGTGATAATATGATTATTTTCATTTTTTTTTTTACCTTAAACTCACTGCACATAGCTCACATAAATGTTAGAGTTCACAGTGATGAAACCATTAAATTTGCACTTCTTGCGCAATCTTGAGTGCAGTATGCTAAGTTTATGCTAAAAAAGGCCAAAGAAGAAGCAGCATCCCTTCTGCGCCATTTAAAATTTTCTTCAAAAAAAGTGTTTGTGTCTCCCTCATTAATCTTCCTCGTCTCGCAAAATTAAATTCATATCATTATGACACAAATTAGCCCCCTGCAATGATTACCCCATTGTTGTGTTGTTTACATTGTTATTTTTCCGCTGCTATGCATACATCACTTCGCTCTGGTTTAATTAATTCTTGCACAGAACTGAACATGGGAGCAGTCCCGGGGTGATTCATTTAGGGTGTATATGATTAGGACCGGCCTCGAAGATCAGAGGTTCTTTTTATTCTGTGGCATTGATGCTAATTCATTTACCAAAACCCCCCACAAGTCTCCTCCTTCTCTCAATCCTTTCCTGTCGCGTTGAGGTTTTATTCTTTCCGATCATAAGAGCCCCAATTCCTCTGCGCTGTTTGTGTTGGATGGAAATGAGGTCTGTCCGTTTCTTTAGGGATGAGTAGATCAATGGATGGATGGACGGATGGGGGTGGAGGGTGGAGAAGCTAGTGTGCAAGCTGTCTCTCCAGGTCTCCATTGAGATGAGATTACATCGTTGGTTGGTGGCTGCAAAATGCAGCGCTCTGCTGGCAGACACCAAGCAGGACTCGCAGGAGTCTTTTCAAACCTCACCATTGTTAGCGAGGGATTATTCTTTGGGTTGTTATCCCATTATGCTGTAATGGTAGCAATTTTCTGCTTAGGAATTTGGCTTTTTCTAGGGGGAAATACATGCCAGAATGTTTTTAAATCAAGCATTTATCATGTGCAATTTGTAAAAACTGTTAAATTACATTTCCACAAAGAGTGACGTTTTAGACAACTCTGAGTTCTCTGCTGGATTTATTGGGGAAATATTTACTCACACGGATGTACTGATACCTTGCATTTTAGCATCTTCTTTCAGTTTAGCTGAAAACCTTATATTGTGCTTAAATTGTTACAGAAATATTGTAAAGCGAGACAACGGCCAGGTTGTTTTAAAGCTCCGCTCCCCACAATGCTGAAGTCAAATTCTTGAAATATTTTGGGTATTAATTTTTTCCCCAGCGTTAAGGAATGGTCCTTTCTTTAATATGGGATGGGACATCAACAAGGCTTTTCAAAGTAATGCTCTTAACAGGTCATTAAGCTTTTTTTGAGTTTTCCTGTAAGTTTGCCCAAACACTAAAACCTTGTGTCTTTCACGTCTGATTAGTGACACTTTAATAAAGTCGTTTAAAGTTCAGCGGACTGAATTTTCCACCTTTTCTAGTGTTTCTATGGTCACAGGGAAACGACCTGCATTCAGGCCTGTACGCAATCTTTTAAATGCAAATCCTTTAAAAGTAACTGTGTAATTCTGTCTATGGGGACTCTCCCGACTTGGCTGTGAGAGAAAGTGTTCTTTTTATATAAGGCAACCACGGCTGTTTTTCTTTCTGTCTTCTTGATCTGACAGCAATTGACTAAGCCAGTCCTTAAGGCGTGACAAAAGCTTGGCAAAATCTTTACATTTCTTTTCCTCCTCTCCCCCCCCTCTCTCCCTCGCCCTCTCTCTCTCTCTCTCTTTTCTAACTTTTCGTGGATGGGCCAAGGTAGACAAAGCCTGTCTTCTCTTCCACTTGATTGGGTCAGAAGGCTGAGGTTAAATGTTTGGTTCAAAATTGTCTTAGCATTCCCAGCGTCATGTTTTTTCTTTCCTCTTTTTTAATGGCGCTCGGGGAAGCTCGGAATACTATGTCGAATCGGCCACAATCAAATCATTTACGGTGAGCTCACAACGAAGGAATTAATGCATTTTATATGAGGATGCCGGGTCTGAGGTGAAGTCCCCTCAGCAACATGTGAGAAAACGCTCTCTCTCTCTTTCTGTTTTACTTATTGAAATTATAGCTGTCACCCATTTCACAAGGAGGAGAGCTAAGGGGAAGCAGGTCATTGACTTGATTTTCATGGGAAGGCTGATTCGGCCATTCAGGGTCTGATAGGTCCAGTATTGACAGCCCTTTGCGCGAGGGGAGGGGAGCATGCCGCCTTCATTGTACCCACGGTTTGCTGAGGAAAAACAAGAGAGCGCCTGGGAGACAAAGACCTCAATGGGAACAGTAGCCCCTGTGTCCCCTTGCTTCTGACTGCTGCTGCTGGGAGGCTTGTGTCTTCCATTCTGGCCTCAAGTGCTACTCCCACCCTTTCTCAAACACCCCGCCACCCACTTCTCCCGCTCTTTTTTCATCCTGTCAAGTGGCTGCAGAGGTGTTGCCGTTTTATCCTCTGACCCTTGACACCCTCCCTCCGAGTCGTATCGTCTCTGGGTGCAGAGGTTGTTTGTCATCTTCATTGGACGAAGAGTACTCTTCAGATCTGTTTGTTGCAGACCGTGCTAGGAGCCTTACTGGGGTTCTCGAGTGGGGCTTTTGCTCTAACTAGTCACAGGTATAGGCCCAAAAAACAAGCCCATATCTCATACTTATTACTTTAAATCCTGCACTGCACTTTCTCAGATCCTCAGTAACACACCTGCCAAGTTTGCAGTGCACCAGATTGTCAATATAGACAAAGAACACAAATACATGCAGAGGTCTTTTCTAAATAATGTATGCAGTTGCTGGGTGTTGGCAGCAGTTGTCCAACTGTTGTCATTTGTATTCACTTCAAATCCTGCTCTCAAGCTCTTGCTCTTGTATCAACAAGTTTGTGTCAACCAAAGAGCCTTGGCCAGCCATCAGAGTGTAGTACATTGGTCTAGGTTTAAGGTTATCGGGTCAGTCTTATCGAGCCCTCTCTTTGAAGTAATCCCTGGCTCGGCTTCCCTTCTGATAAATACTGTATGTGGGCTTTGTCTGGGCAGGCGTCCAGGATGTGTGAAGGATGGAATATTTGCTGGTAGTGCTTACTTAGAAGTGTTCCAAAGCCCCAGCTAATATATTACGAAGGTTTGCCAGATATGATTTTAAACCTGACTTGGAGCTTAAGAACACAGGGCTGCGCAGTTGGGTGAAAACACATTTGAGCTCCTGTGAATTGTTTCTACAGATGCAGAACTCAAGCTAAGCAAAACTTTTTATTTTTCATAAGTCTGATATAATCCTAGGTTTTGTCATTGTCACTCATGCTTACTTATCTCATGCTCTTTCACAGCTAAATCTATAATCTCTCACACCAATTAAAAGAACACACTCAACAGAAGGAGCTATGCGATTATAGAAAAAGATGTGGGTCAGAAGCTAGCTTTAACCGGGGTTTCACAAGCAGGAAAAAGAAATACGATTGCACCGCCTGAACTTTAACCCCTCCCGACTTGGCATCCAACCTTTTGAGCGCTTTCTGACCTCTAACCTTTGGGCTAACCCAGGAAATTGTCCCAACTCCCTTTGACAGCGAGTCAGTACCATCTTTCCGACGTTTGTTGAAAAGAATATAATGAGAACACAATGGAGAGTAAAATCAGGCTGTGGCGACAGTTGGACATCACAGCCCATGAATTTTTGGTTTAAGACATCAAGATAATGATAAGCCAACTGGTAACCATTAGGCCTGTATCCTTCAATGATTTTCGAGAACACACACATCTTGGCTCCCTTCTGATTTTTCCTTTCTTTTGGTGACCGCAGTGGATCGGCATGGCAGACTTTGTAGGGGGACTCTATCTTCCACACATCCCACACACCCTCCTGCTCCCTTTCCCCCTCAATCTAATACTGGCTTCTTTTGAAGTGAGGATTTTCTGGAGAAGTGCTTCAAAGCCCCTCCCCGCCACCCCACACCCAAATCTGTCTATTGAAGTATGAGGGCCCCAGCTTTCATATGGGGATATGGTCCTTCGATTTTGGGTCGTGAGCTCTTTATCGTAATTTACTGTATCAGGGAGTGCTTCTCTCCTGGTATGTGGGGATTGAAAGGAATGGTCATGTGCTGAACTGATTAAGAAGTTAGCGGTGACCCGAGGTTAAACCCTTTGAGTGGAAGGGTGGGGGGAGTGAGGATACAAAAGACGAGTTGGAGTGGGCATAGTGGATGGAAAGAGGTGGTAAAAGATGGAAAAATTAATCCCAGTTCCAACTACACAACTCAAGAAGTGAAACTTTGCAGAAACTAAGGTCAAGGATTCTTTTCGCTCTCTACTCCCAGGGCCTACACCCTTAAAGAATTTGAGATAATGCCATTAAAACTAACCTTTCTATTGTCACCGTGACTTGTTTTGGTAAGGACACATTTTCCTTATCGTGTTCCATTAACTTGACATTACCTCACTCTTGTCTCTCCCCTCTCTGTAGCCTCACTCCTTTTCACGATTCAAGGCACCACCAGACTGTTTTTGTAGCTGGCTTGTCTCTTTGGAGGACTGGAGTAAACTGAATGGTGACAGCTTTGCCTGCCAGGCGAGTTGTGTGGCGCAGTGTCTGTATTGAGTCTAGGCTCGAGTTTTTTTTTTTTCTCTTCTCCCTCTGCCTCTCCCCTTTCTGTGTTTGATGAGAATCAGACAGATTTAGCCGAGGTTTGAGCAAGCGCAGAGGCCGGCCGGCTCTCCGCGCACCGCTGCTGCCATGCTAATAGTGGCACAGCCTGGGACCGTGGAGATTATCTGTTACCAGGCAGAGATGTCACAAACCCAGGGGGTTTTTGTTGCCTTCAAAGAGACGCCTGGTCAATCTTTCCCCTCGTTAGTTATCACACTGACTCAAATGAAAACAAAAAAAGGTTAAAAACAGGGGAAAGAAGTCATGAACTGTGACACATCTCATCAGCCAGCATTTCTAGTCTTTCTTTTTCCATCCCATTATACAGTCTATTGACCGTCCTAGAAGTTTTTATTGCAGGATTTCCGCTTTTTACTTTGACAAATAATTGAGGGCTGATGTCCTTCCTGGCAACGGATTTACATTAAAATGCTCTGACCCGTTTTGATGGTTAACTTAATCCAGCTGAGCAAAGCTCGCTCCAGCAATCAGATGTAACGGCATATTGCGTTTAATTTGGAAAAAGTGTGTTAAGGATTCTTTTCTTTGAGCCTAAGTAGCCTTAAAGGGAGGCGGATCGGAAACTTTCTATGCCAAATCGGTGGTCAAAGTCACAGTTTCTCTGCTTCAGCAGCGTGACAGTAGCCTTATCGAACTTTAACAGCTTTCCCACCGAAGTGAAGATGTCTCAGTGCTGTCTTTGTAGTAAACTCTGTCAGTCAGTGCTCAGTGAAGACCGTGCAAAATTGAGCTAAGTGGAATTAATGAGCGAATTTTACCCTGGAGACCTGAGCTGCCGTTGTCTTTGTTTGTTAAAATGAACGTTTTCACTGCACCCCTCTAACCCTTGCGTTGGACTTGCCAGAATTGCTTGGGTCCAACAGGTAATTCCCAGGCATTTCCCCTTGTTTGGTTAAGAGGGGGTAAAAAATGCGCGTCTACCCGTACTACCCATCCGTGTAAAAGTCATTAGCCATCGGGAGAGAAAAAAAATAGAGAAGAATTGAGGTTGATATGTGCAAGAGTGTCCTCAATGCTCATTACTTCATTCAGGAAAGATTTGTCACATCTTGGGAAATGTTTTAAAAAATGGAGACATTAAGAAAAAAGGAGGGAAGTGGCTTGTCAAGTTGGGGTACATTTTTTACATTTGTCTCGATGCATTTAGCTTTTGGTAATGGAACAAAGTTTACTCAAATATTAGATGACAGTTGCCAGGATTTCCATTTAACTCTGCATATGTCTAAAAAAGAAGCAGCACTTTTAAATCTTGCTAAAAGGTGAACTTCCTTAAATGAAGCCGTCTTCTCCAAAGAGGTTTTGCAGTTTGGTTTAGATAAAGCTTCGACACTTTGGCATAATGGAAAGTTCTCTATGTCCCATTGAGTTCATGTCCGTGATGCACATATCTCACTGAAGGTTTTGTTGCTAGACAGTACTCATTTTTTTCAGCATTTTTTATGATAATGCATGTGTGTTTGGCGGTTTCAGGACCAACAAATTGGTCTATAGTGACAAAAGTAACAAAGAAGTACAAAACAAGCCAAAGATTTGTTCTGGCCAGATCTTCCTGTAGTATATTATCCTCCTCGTTTCTGTAAGTGGCAACTTCTGTGTTGCATTATGGTGTGTCATTTATTTAATCCTCACAGTAACTGATAATGTCGGGGTCTATATAAGGACATAGTCATGTTATTCATCACTAGTACAAAGCATTTCTCTGCAAGAAGAATTAAAAAACCAAAAGATATCTACTTCATTTTCACCTAAGATAAATAGAAGCAGTAAACTGTAACAATTTTAAAGTTGTAAGTAACAGACATTTGGATATTTTTCAGTAAAATTGGTGATTAATTGGTAATAATTGAATTTCTATGAACGTGTAAGTAGTTGTGAAAGTGTACTGGCGTTGTGCTTTGTGGGTCTTAGTGGGGATTGTCTCGGACCCCATGGGAAAATGATAAAAGCCTTGTGAGACACTGAATTGCTGGCCTTTAGAGGATTTCCACAGGCCTGAAAGGCAACTGTGATAATTCAGGGACAATCCTATCCCGGTGGTCTTCCCACTGGCATCCCTTAATAACTATATTAGCAATTAAGAGAGGACGCTGAGCCACGCTCGGAGCCTATAGGTTGTCCCATTTTCCCTCATCTCAGCCGGCTGTGGCAAGGCTTAATGGGCTGTGAGAACACATCATCCATGTACTCTTTAACCCTCATCCATTATGGTCTCACCATAATAGATAACAGACTTAAGATAATGTCACTTGGCGATATAACACTATACGCGGTGTTTATTTTCAGTTGCCGTCCCTCGACAGTTGCTCAACATTATAAATGAGCAGATTGTGGAGCAGCTGAAGGTGACTTAAATTTAGAGTTTGAGGTTACAGATATGGGAATTTCTCCCCTGATTTCAACACCTTCGTGGAGGGTGAGTGATGTGGGGCCCAGGCAGGATGTCATGACGGATTCTGTGTAGCATTCTTCTAGAGAGGCATTAATGTAATGTAATTTTGCCTAATTCACCGAGAGGATAACCCAGCTTTCATTTCATAATCGTAGTAAACCTCACATGTGCACATTTCTCGGGGATGATTTGCAAACCTCCCCTCACAGCCCAGTGATCTGTCAGCTTACCTCTTTATGAAGCTCCCCTGAGGCTCCATAGCATGTTTGCATAGAGCTGTTGTTGGATGAAGCCCACATGTTTGATACATAACTGGGCGATATCATATTCAGCGCATACTTACCTACATCTGTAGGTAATATTTTGGTACTTCATTATGTCACCCACCCACCACAGAAGCGAGACTTTAAATATTTTTATGTACTCTGCTTTTTTACATTTAGGTTCATTTTGATTGCAGTGTCTTTTATTGCAGGTTTTGTTAATCTAAGAGAAACTACAGGACAACAATCCTAACTACTGACTCAACCTCGCCATTGTTGCAAACTAGAAATAATCCATAAGCTGCAGTACTTACTAGTATATACACTACCTCACATGAATTGTTGTAATGTGTTTGACAAAGGGTTATCTAACAAAACAACAGAGGAAAAACTTAAAATAAACATAATTTTTTCTAACAAGAACCTATTTTACATTTTGCAGTCTCTGAGATTTACTTTGCAACCCCTTGATCGACTCCAGACCCCAAGGCTTGGAAACAGTTTTGACTTTATTATTTACGGCATTTTATCGTATTATATTTCTTTCCTTCCTTTATCTTTCGATCCATCTAGATAAAATGTGTGTGTTTTATATTCCTAAATCAGTACTATGACTTTAATTATAATTGCAAAATGGCCAACAATAATAAGTAAGCATGTTTCTCAGCTGATGGATCCGTGTGAGTCACAATCATTTCTGTGTGAAGAACTAAAGAGCTTGTGCGCAGAGATCAGGTTGTCTCATGTCTCCTGGAAGAGAATCGATACTATAAATTATTATTTACTGACAAAAAAAAGCTAAATCTGACATCAAAGTTTAAATAAGTTTCTCTGTAAGCAATTCTTTTTGGTTTTTTATTAATTCTTTTGAATTTTTGGGGCATTTGCTACCTCGATTTGCCTCCTCTTACCGCCCAGAGTTTCTCAAACCATCTGGTCAGCGAATGTTAAGAAGTTATGGATAAGCATACTGATTCTGCTGATGAGCAACA
>VUQR01001553.1:40804-54183 GCA_015108515.1 Hemichromis elongatus | reverse complement strand
CTGAGGCGCCCCCCCCCCCCCCCCCCCTTGTAGTGTTCCTCCAAGCAATTTGTAAAAGTAGCCCACTAAAAGCTTTTCTGCCTTTGAAGCTCGTGTTCTGAAACGGATAAAGACGCCATTTGAAAACTGTCACATTTCCTCTGATTAAATTACTCCTGAGATCACAGTAAATGGATGAGTTAGCGGTTACTCTGTCTACTGTAAACAGCCCTGCGATTGATACCTGAGCCAGCTGTTGTCCCAAAACTTTCAAATAATATTTTCTTAGAAAGTAAGTGCAGCGTTTCAGCTGTTATTCTCCGCTGTTAATCTTCGCACGTATAGGTAGTCGTATGTGAGCATATAGCTTCCAGTGGCGAATCCAGCGGGTTAGGTTGTAAATCCCACATACTTGTAGTAAAGCTGATTTAGAGACATTGGGGCCACAGTTGGTTACATTTTGAACTAAATCTGGCTCAGCCCTGTTTATCTTCTAAATCTGGATGCTGGAGAACCTTTAATTACTGTCAATAGTAGTTTAATTATTCCATTTGTTCTCATGTCTTACGTGACATTAGCATAAATACACTTGTGTTACTCTTGTGGATCACATGGAAAATGATCTTGATGTACTAGCCATAAATTTGGCATCCCCTCCCTTACTCACCAAATAGAGCCTGATCATCCTCACAAAAGCTAATCATTATTTACTCTGTATTTATCCTGCTTTGTATTTAATTTGAACAAAAAACAGGCCTCTCCCGCCAGAGTTTTTAATCATAACGTATGAGTGTGGGTTTGAGAGTCTTGATGTTTCATACTTAAGCATGAACCAACTTTGGACAATGTCATCAAGATAGAAATAAACAGCCTGGCCGAGTGAAGGCGGAGAGGTTTGGAAAACTGATTACAGGCCTTCGATTTCTAGCCCACATTTGCCCAAAGAATCAACATATTTACTGTATAGCATTTCAGGAATAGACGAGAAGAGAGAGCAAACACACACACACACACAAAAAAAAAAAAAAAATACGAAAGAGAGTGTTTAACAGAAAATAGCATCACTTGTCGGGATTGCCAGCTACAGGGCATTTGCCAATAACAACATTGAGGGGAGTCTGTTGCAAAGAGGAGTGCACTCCTTTTGGGATAGATTACATTTACAACCTCTGTTGTAAGAAAGAAGAAAGGAAAAATATAACCACAGTCTTTTTGGAAGCCATGGCAGCACGTTGCAAACACTCTGCTTTTATCTGCTCCTGAAAGCAGCGATACCACATTTAGAGCGTTTGGGGGTACGTTTTACCCTCCGTGCATTCACTTTACCTTTGCCTCGGTTTGACTTATCGAGGATATGTGACGTCTGTAATCTCTGTTTGTTTTCATGCGTGTGTGTGCGTGCCTGCTGGTGTGTGAGTGTAGGTGAGATAATGCAGCATACATCAGCTGGGGCTTAGATTGGGTTTAGAACATGTTGAACGATTCACTTCTGGGTTATCTTAATTCTTTGAGATAATGTGGACAGTTCTCAGACTCCCACACTCTCGCTCCACCGTCCTCGCTGCCTTGGATCCCACCTGTAGTCTGCGTGAATGCAAATTAATGGGAGCGATGGGAATTTGCCATTTATGCAGATAATTGGGCTCAGAAAGCAGCAACATTTGGACAGCAACTTGATCCGTTCAATCAATTAAACTTTCCACATTGAGCCAGAAAGCTCACATAGTACGCAGCACTCATCAGGCACGAATTACGTTCACATTTGGGTTTGATTCCCATGCATATGCTACATTGGCCTCAAATGGCTCCCAGTCAGGGCTCCAGCCAATGATCTATTCTCCAAAGACAAATGGCAACACTGTATAACACTTATTTTTTTAACCCTAGCCAAAGTATAATGAACATCTGCAAAAATTACACATCTTAATAAGATTTTCCAAACAGTTCTCAATGGTTTGTTTGACGTCACTTCACCCCGCTTTCATCCCGTTTTTACCTCGAAGTTCACTGTTCCTTGAAGAACCAGGCGTTCCCACTCTCAGTGACAGACACCATTCATTAGTCGCCCATATTTGTCCTTGCTGTTCAGCCTTCTCCAAACAAAGGAATTGAAGCAAACACCCAGGAGTGTCTAATGGTCTCTCCAGCTGTTGATACACTAATTGTGGAGGCCTCAGCTCTCGGCGTATCTATCTTAGAGGCTGTGATGGATCTTTGAGAACAGTTGCAGATCAAATTGGCCGCCAACGAGACGACGCATGCGGGGTTAGCATATATCGCTCCCCATTTCTGATAAATCATTTCCTTTCAAAAACACAGCTGCCTAGTCAAATCTGGGCCCGTTTTTTTCCCCCCTTTTGGCCTGACACCTTAAAAAAAAACAAAAAACGAAGAGGTTTTTATAAATGTTACTGTCCAGCACACCTGAAATTGCTCACAAGCGCTGTATGGGATGGATTAGCCATGTGTGCCTCTGCAACACCGTTTGACCGTTCTCAACCATAACTTATCAAGAAGTAATCCCATATGTTGACATGCCCTGAAACCCTAAAATTATTTTGTTATAGAGATGTGAAAATGTGCAGAAATGTGTCAGAACTTGACTTTTTTTGTTTTTTTAATTATTCAAGATTACACTTCAATGTTGAGAGATGAGAAAATACAGGATAGCAAGTACGAGCATATTGAAAATCATACATTCGGTGATCTTTGACTCTTTGTTTCTTTGTCCTCGTTCTTGAATTCCCACATACTTGGTCCCCTCTGGTATGCAGTAATAGCCACAGAGTGTAAAGCACAGCACTTGATGCCATTCGTCATTGTTTGAGAGGTTAATCCCAAGCACCTCACAGTGCCACGAGACCTTTATAAACTTGGCAGTGTGCATGATATACTCTAATCTCACAGTTATGTCTGACCACAGTTACAGAGTGATACAATGAGGCTGGAACCCGTGCTTATTCATCAACACTGGCATGTATCAGGCATTCCACACTGAAATATTGTGTAGTGGGCAAAATAGGAACCAAAGCGGAAAATAATCTAGAAGGGTGGAGCTAGAAGAGGTAATAATATTCCTTGACTGCGGTCCACAGCCTTGACGACCAGTCTCTGCAATACTGGATGGTAAGAAGGGCTTTTTAAAAGCAACCACGGTAGATCACTGGTGGTAGAGTAAGTCACAAGTTTGTCAACCAGCAGAAAGTGGTTTGTGGCTTCTTTGTAAGCTTTCTCACCACGTTGTTTTCATTCGCTGTTTTGTTTCTTTTTCGTTGCACTTGGTTCATTTTAGGCACCAAAAAGTCCGTCATTAGATTAAGGCAATAAAATCCATTGGTTGTGTTTGGAGACAGATTCCGATGTGGGTGAAATCATGACACCTCACACCATAAGCATGTTGAAAAATGATGCTCACCAAGTGCGTCTGAGTCTAATGCAAAGAGGTCCTTTATATTCAGGAGGTTTCTTCCTGTTAAAAGGGAGTTTTTCCTTCCCATCGTCGCCAAAGTGCTTGCTCACAGGGGGTCATATCATTGTTGGGTTTTCTCTGTATGTACTATTGTACAATATAAAGCGCCTTGAGGCGACTGTTGTTGTGATCTGGCGCTATATAAATAAAATTGAATTGAATTGAATTGAATTGAACCATCTCCAAAAACGCCGTGCTTCGTGTCACTGACACCAAAGGACATCTTGTGTGCATCTGTTGGTCCCGAATGCCCTGGGGATAGGAACGGGCTGGCTTTACACATGACTGGGTATCCCACTGAGTGTATAGAATAGTCCACCTATATTATAGCTTTCACTCTTGTATACTTTCACACATTCAGAATTCAGTGAAGGGTGGATGAATGTCCCACTGTTTCATTGATGTGAAAAAAAAAAAGACAAAATCATCCAATATACTCTGTAGGTGGTGCTGTTGCTGGAGGAACAGAAAACTATTTAGGAATTTATCCTGTCAACGGTACACGTTGTTGACCCTTACATTTATCTATTGAGTGAAGTTTGCATGAATGGTGAAACGCAGATAAAACTGGCAGATGTGTGTCTGTAAAAGAAACTTACTGAGTGAGAAAGTATGTTAGTCTACGGTCAGCAGATAAGTAGAGGGTGAATTAGACACAGTTTTGTAGCTATGAAAACCGATAGGCGTGCAGTTCGCATCTGCTAATGCTATCAAATAACCCTCCGTCTGCTCGCTGCGCACACCTAACAATTCTCTTGTTAAATTTCTGTTCCTGGATCAGTCCAATCGGGCATTTCTCACAGTGATCTTTGCCCGGTTTGGAGCCTTAGTTTAGCAGAAAACAAACAAACCAGTAAGTTGTTGGTGTGAGATTATGTCAAAATCTTCTCACGGCGCGACAAAAACCCTGAGTCCATTTGGTGTTTGTTTCACGTGAGCGTGTTTGGCTTTCAAGTAATGAGCCCGATCTTTAAAGGTACCCAGCGGGTCGGGGAGTGCCTTTGACAATTCCATTCCCCGCCTGGCTGACCTTAATCTGGATTAGTTGATTTTCTTTCCTTGGATTAACAGCTTGTGGTTCAATTAAACATCAAGCAGCCCAATGAGTTTGAATCGTGGCTTTACACAGTGCTGCAGGGAGCTTTAAGCGTAACTGAAAAAGCTCCAAGCTCAGCGTTCCCTCCGTGGGAATCCAGACCTCCACTGTCCGGCCAAACCATCTGGCTTGGAGAGGTTTTTTTGGCCTACCAAGTCTAAGGGCTACAGTGCTATGTAAAGGCATTCCTAGACAATGTGGAGACATACAGAGCAGCAGCAGCTAAAGACTCTGAAAGGCAGTTCTTAACGATGAGAACATACTTTAGAAGTATTTTTGCTGAGTTGAACCATTATGGAGAAAGACTTTTTTTTAGCAAGCTTTTAGGTTCAACCAAACCATGTTAGCCAGTGTGCGAAGTTTGCATGTTCTTCCTGTGGTTGTGTAGGTTTTCTAACTTCCTGCTGCAGACCAGTCCATATGTTTGACCAGCTGGGACATTTACGGTAACGCTTTGAATAAGAAACACTTGCTCACTGTCAAGCTTTTAGGTGCCCTTGAGAAATCAACTCATTCAAGCTACATCAGCTTCTATAAAACTTCCTAGGTACCAACAGTAGATGGCTGTGTTGGCACTGAGCAGCTGAATGTGTGTAGATTTATGAGCGTGAAGCAGACTATACTTCAACGTCTGCACAGCAAAGCCTCCCCGGGTAGAAAGATGAGAATTCAATGGTCCAGTAATGAACCAAGCTTGGTGTCAGATGGAAATTATATCACGCTAATAGAAAATAAACCTCTCGCTGTGTGACAGTCTGGTGTGCTGAATTTCACACAGCGAAGCCACACGGTAGCGTTTATTGTCTTAGAAGTATTCTTAGAAGTTTTGTTCTCAACTTTTGAGCTATTGTTTAATCAGGTAGGAATAAACAGTTGGGGTCCAGAGCTGGATTTACTTGAAACCAGAGCTCCGTGTCAAAGGAACCTCAAATGCAAGAGGAGCTCTGGTGCGCTGTGAAAAAATAGAAAGTGGAATGGAGAGTAGAGTGATGTGCATGTGAGCGTAGTGGATGGTTTGGAGATATTCAGTACGACATTAGTTTGACTGATAGCGGACATGGTTAATATATCTTCTTGCATTTTCACAATAGCAAGCTTACAACAGCTGAGATTTTCTGCTTTACTTTGGATGTCAGATCCTATTCACGGTTTAGTTTACATATAATTTTTTTCAAATGTTAAAATCAGCAGCTCTTTCCCCTCCCTCTTTCTTTCTTTCTCCCTTTCTTATCCCCCAGTCATGTCTGTCCTGCCTGTAATAACTTAAAGTAAAATAAAAGTAAATAAATAATAACAACAATCAAATGGACCAATACGGCAAGGCCGTGATGATTCACTTGGTGAAGTAAATCCATTGGGTGTCTTTCTTGGCCTTCAGACCATAATTCTGATGGCTAAAGAAACAAATGAGACAGGCAAAAAATAAAAAAATCAGCAGCTTAAGAATTATTTACACATGTGTAATAGGACATGTACTAAAAATAAACTTGTATTAGGGACAATTGGCTTAAAGTCTACGCTGTTTAAGAAAACACTCCTAGAATAAAGAAGGCTTATAATGTTTAAAGGTGCAGATTTACCCAATATAAATGCTGTTGTTTGCATACACCTTGCATAAGAAAAGGTGTGTCTGTTATTTAGCCTATCCTAATTAGATGGACAAAATAGATTAGCCAGTTTAAAGGTCACATGAGAAGGTATTACTTCCTCAATTTGGTCTTTTTCCTGTTCAAACAGGATGCGCAGGCAGGATATAGCACAATGAAGGATCAATCTCGAGTCCAAAACAGTCTAAAATGGGAGGTTATGATGTTTAAGCTTATGTCTAGAGGTGATGGATGAGATCACCACTAAAGAGTAAGCGGTCACTTTTATTCGAGACGCCGAAAGGTCATAGCAGTGTTTTTACAGAACGGTTTGTACTCTGGTAATGTCTGCAACTTTTTTTTTTTTTAAGGAAGAACATCCCCCCGGATCCGCATCGCCTCAGCTTATTGGTATAACACTGTACACTGTAGAACAAACCCTGCAGGAGTGCTGAGAGACAGACTGAAATAAAGCGTGTGTGTGTGTGAAGAAGAGGCTAAGAGGAGGGGAGAGTAGAGGAAAAAAAGGCGCAGAGAGGGGAAGCAAGAGGCCCGATTGACTTTAGGGCCTCACTTGTCTTTTTCTGCCTTCTCAATTGCTGCCCTCGTTCTCTTTTTCCACTTTCTAAGCTCCCCCTTTTCTCTCGGTCCCGTCAAGCCAAGTGGCTGATTTCATCCATGCATGCCTTGCCACGGCTATGGAGGGGGTTGGAAGGGTGGAGGTGGAGGTGGTGACTGTTCCTGTCGGTGACTAGATCATATGTGACACGGTAAGCCCTTTTTACCCCGCCTCGGCCCTTCTTAAATCCTCTCCTCTGCACTGAGTGACAACAACCAGACGTCCTCCGGCTTAGACGTCGGGAGCTCTTTCTCTCTTTTGGATGACGTGCAACTGTCGGTCCAGCATTTCGCCTTTTTGACATGCGCCGCCTGTTGCATGGTAGTGATTCCGATCACACGCTTTGCCCGAATCCGCAATGAAGTCATGAAAGGGGTACTGACAGTTTGTAGGTAAACTCTGGCTTTGTTAGGGACTCATCTGTGACATCCCGTTCGAGTTTCCCCAAACAAAAAAAAGAAAAAAAGAAACCCATATCTGATGTATAACAGTGTACATGCCCAGGATCAAATCTTGCCCACTGTGTATTTGTGTTTTCCAAAGCCACTCAGTCTAAACACATCTCATAAAGATTATGGTTCCGAGGGCAATCCGCCTTTCCCTTTGTTTAAAATGCTGTATAAATGTTGAATTAATATGCCACTTGTCGGGGTCTGTTTGTGCGCTTGCATGGGTGTGGAGTGAGTTCTGGACACGCTGTATATGTTATGTTTCATCTCCACGCTGCTTGCCACAGATATTGATAATGACGTTTGAATTTTGTTGTTGCTGACTTTGTCAGACTAAACAATTTCACCACTAGTAAACATCAACTTTTTTTTCTTTTCCTTGTTCACCGTTGTATGAAGTCCTTTGTTTGAATGCTCGCTGATTGCTGGTTTCACTTCCCAAGTAAAACGAAGAGAAGAACAGCATTGCTCTTTTGTTGTCTGAGTATTTATTTCTGTCAAATTCCCAAATACCCACAAGTCCTGTTGTCTGGGCAGTCTGTCTCATTTTTTGAGGTAAAAGTCTGGAGGATTTATTTAAAGCAGCAAGTGATAGAAATGAACAACAGAAGTCATGCCTCTCCTTTTTTGTCTTTTCCCCCGATCGACAAAATGCTTGTCAGAGCCGCAAGAAAGGTCAACTAACAAATGACACCCTTGTTCTAAACTGAGCTTTTGACCCCAGAGTAACCAAGAGCTCCAACAATGCGACTTCTCAGAGGAATTAATAATAACCTCCTGACCTCGTGCTCTGACCCTCTAAACCCTAGAGAAAACCTAAAGGTGTTATGGATGATAGCAGAGACGGCTAAAACTGAGGAGGAGAGTGAGAAAAAGAGACACGGCGTATGAGGTGCTTCCTCTCACATGGGGCGTCTTTGGGGCCTTTATGAGTTGACAATTAATAGCCTCTGTAGGCGTCCTGAAAGCACAATTGAGACGAATTGTCTCTTGGCTATTCAGCTGCGTTCAAGCGTGCCGCCAGACAAAGAAAAAGAAAGAAAAAGAAAAGAAGAAAGCAATGGCTGTGAGGGCGAATTACCCATAGGGCTGTTTTTGAGACATTTCCTTTTTGTTTTCCAGACGTAGGCCCTATGGGAAGACCCCCATGCACTCAGACGCACACACCACCCAGAAAAGTGACCATTTCGAAAGCAGGGCATCTGCCAATAAAAGGAGCCACTTTAAAATAGCGATCTTTCAGCGGCTCTTCTTGTTGCGAGCCTGTAGCTTCAAGACCGGTGAGAGAAAACAGATCGTATCGAGGCTGACGTTTGTTTGTTCGTGCCTGACGTCTAAAGGCAGAAATTATATTCACTCGTTTCGGTAGCCGCAGAGCGACGGGCTAAACGTCAGTTGCTTCAACTTTACAGACAGAGGCAGTGGCGTTAAGGCCGGGCCCTGAATCAAGATGAGAGTGCCTCAAATTATGTTGAACTTTAAAGGCTCTCGCTGCATGGAGAAAGTTTTGGATCTCATTCGTTTAAAAAAAATAAAAAAAAACAAAAAACCCAGAGGATGAAACTGGGAATTGCCAGTGGGAGATAATGAAATATGCAGGCGACATAGGAAGGCCGTTAAAGGCTTTTCTTTTTTTGTTTTTTAATCCACTAATGATGTCTTAGAGCTCTAGGATTCGTCTTTGGCCACAGGATTTCTTCCCATGCTGCTTTGTCGTGGGGGCTGAAGCGCATACAAATGCCTTGTTAATTAAGATGGATGGTACTTCTAAAAGGCCCATCTTCATCATAATAATGGGGAGTTAAACATGTGAGGCCTCGCAGGACCTCTGTGTAGTGTGAAAGTGGAGGTATGTGTGCAGAATAAAGGGGGGGGGGGGGCGGCTTTACCGTCATGCATGTATGAATGAGCATGTCATAGCCTCCCGTGTTGATCGGTGCAGAGTCTGCATTTTCATCCGTGTTTGTATCTGTGAGTGAGAAGAAGAAAAGAGGCAGAGCTGTGTCCAGGCCCTCCAGCCTGTTTCCATGAATGGCCTCAGCAGGGGGAAACTGTCCCTCATTGTCAAGTTATTTGGCAGAAGACTTTTTTTTTACACCACCTCATGTTAAATTCATCAACATTTCTCCGTCAAATTTTTTTTTTTCCTTTTGTCCCTCAGAATGTGTTCAGATCAGGTTTTCTTGCCAAGCTGTTTCCTGCCGAGGCCTAAATGACCGAGGCAGATGTATAATACACCAGAATTACATTTCATGGCAGCGAAGCGGGAATAGGAATAAGGTATTTATAGGATCAGGAATAACACGGTCGAATATGTGACGTGGAGCTGTGACTTTCAAGAGCTTTATTAGTTAGGGCACTGGGTAACTGGTGGTCACTATTTTTTTAATGCTATTACATGATTTGGTCAGTAGAATCAGAATAGAGGGCAAAAGGGCAACTGTTATGGCTTCAGCAGCGTCATTCTTCACTGGACTGTATTGTTTTTATTTAAATCCAAGCCTTTAAGGTTTGCATCAGCCTCCAATAACCAGGTGATATCACTTAAGGTCGCTTAAATTTTTAGCTGTCAATTTTACAGTGAGGCTTAAGTGGGATGAGTTACTGTGTGATATTCTGTGTTGAAGTTGCCTTTCTTTTTTTTTTTTAATTTAACAATAATCAACAGCAGCCGTCCCCAACCATTTTTGCGCCACGGACCCGGCCTTTAACGTGTCGCGGGTAAATACAACAAAATAAAACCAGTTCCGGTACTAAGAGAAAGAAAATTTACTCATAACACATGAAAAGACACAGGGAAACTGAGTTAACGATAAAAACAATAAAGATTAACGATAAAAACAAATAAAAACCCTGAAAAACATAGATTTCATACCTGAACCTCAACTCTGGCGGCCCGGTACCAAACGACTCACGGACCGGTACCGGTCCATGGCCCGGGGGTTGGGGAATGCTGATCTACAGGACGTAATGCATTTAGCTTAATTTGGTATGCAAATGACTTTTTCAGGGATTTGCATACTTTAGCTTCAAGACTGAGAGCAGGTGGAAACACCGATTTAATGAACACACTGTAAACGATGAGTTTTTTTAAGGTCGTTTCTCGTTTTTAGTCTTTTTTGGTAGCTGAATGCAGACGTCATGCAGCTAACACAAGTCCTAGGTGGATGGATAAACTTGCTTGTAATAGTTACACTACGTAACTCCCCATAAAACCACAAATTGCCGTTTTTACATTTCAGTTTGTGTTTCCATTCTATGGTCAGCTCAGCTAACCGCTGCCCAGCTGAGGCTCCATGCTTAGCACACAGACGTGAGAGCAGCGTGTGTCTTATCGACCGCTCGGTGAGACGGAAAAGCAGATTTCCCGCAGCGTTATACACTCAAAATTCCCCATATTCATCTTCAGCTTACTAAATGGCGTTACATTGAAGCATCACACAAGAATAGAAACGTCTGACACCATCAAAATGTGAAACCTAAACGTCCGCCCATTGTTCCATATTATCACTTGAGCTACCATGTTATTTTTCATTTAATCAGCAGGACCTTGGGTGGCAGTCGGGCTTCCTCCTGGACCACAGGTCAGCCACAAGTAGACTACTAGAGCTCCCCCACACTCACACACAAATATATCCAGTCTACCTACCCCCACTCTGCTGCTCCTCTGCACTAATGTTTTCAGGGCTTTTTCACATAAACAGGGGCTGCAGGGGGTGCCTGCAGCTTTTCACACAACAATCCAAGTCCTGTTTTGGATTAAAGCCGGTTTCTACACCGCCGCTCACATAGAAACGCACAAAACCATATGTTTACTTATATTCCTGACCCGTCCACTCATCCACTTTCTTGTGTTTCTTTCAGTTGATTTTGTTTCTTTTGTAACTTTACTTGCAAAGCAGCAATATTGCTTCAGCATACAGACCCTCTAATCCGGTGGAGGGATACATCTCAAAATGCTCCGTTACTAACAAACAGGTAGATGAAACGTCTGGGAGCAACATTTCCTTTCATCTTCTTCCAAAACGTCACCATGATGGAAGTCAGATCTAGTGGACTGATAATCTGATCAGTCCTAAACATCATTAGCGTAGGCTAATTGTTTAATCAGCTTCAGAAGTAGCAGACCGCATTGGGGATGAAGGGGGAGAGTGTCATCGTAGATTTGATTTATTAATAATTAGGGCAACTCCAAACAGGGATCCTTCGTTAATGTGTTTTTTCATTCCCTCAGCTCCTGTAAATCTTATGCATTTATCACTGTGTGACAGTAACGATGAAACCGATGCCATAATAGTCTTTAAAGCCTCGCGCAGACCTTCCAGAAGTCTTGGAAACCAACGTTGGCTTTAGAGAAAAGACGCCTGATATCTACTGTGTGTCACTCAGATTGAGCATTTATCTATAAAAGGTCTGTCATTACTTGCGTCACTTGAAACAGTTTGCCCGTCTTACATATATTTCCGGTGGCTTCAGACATACCGAAGCTAAATTGCGTAAGTAGACAAAAATATTACTCTGCCCTTTATTTGAGCACCACAATGAAATAATAGTTCATTAATCTAAAGTATGAAACGTACAAGAGCCTTTATTGAAGAACGTTCGCATTGTTCGCTGTGTTAACTTGTTGATGTATTAGCCCGTGAGCTCTGTTTTTGATGTTCTCAGTGATCCATTTGGCACAGACTCCGTCTTCATTACTGTTAAAGGATTTGATCTGTGGCAAAGCATCTGACTTTACTGCAGCTACAGTATGGGATGAAACACAAAGCTTTTATTTTCCATTAAAGAAATTTCCATTGTTTTATATCAGTTAAAGGATTACAAGCTCATCCACAGGCTGGGAAATATTATCAAACCTCTTACCCTTTGCAAAAATGTGCTGCCATTAGGAGCATTTTCGAGCAAGGCAGTATGGTAACCCTTAAGAAGTAAACAGTAGAGACTAGATGCATTAATTTGCTCTGAAACATAGCGCAAAGTATCCAGAAATGGTAGCGAGTGAGAGGAAAAAGTCACTGGCCACAAGTCGTTTCCAATTAGGCTTTCGCCATGTTGAGTATTTCATACTGACAGCCATTTCTACAACAATAAATGGCTTTTTTTTTTACAGCAATTAGTCCCAGAAATGGTTAAAAATCTGAACATAGTTGCGTTTTTGATCTATTTTAGGGGTAACAAAGTGCTGTGTTTCTCATTTACTCCGCTTTGCATGGTCTGCGCGGCTTGAATGCCGTGATTGGAGGTAATTGTAGCGAGAGCGAGTGAGAGTGATAAGGCCATAGACTCACGCAGAGTCAGTGGCACCAACACCGAGACAGGCGGCCGTTACGGTCTCCTTCCGTTTTTAAGAACTCCTTAAAAAAGACAGACAACTGATAAAAAAACAAAATACATTTCTTCTCTTATATCTTCAAAGCATACTTTTCACAAATAGGCTAATTATTTTGTTTTTTAACTTTCATCTCTCCAGAAGGAGAAAATGCTTGTTTTGATGTTCTTCTAACCTTTTAATCCAGGGATACAGAACGCGCTGCAGTTAATAGGCTATGGTAATTTCAGCGACGGCTTTGAATTGTACTCCAGCTTCAAGGAGAGTGAAATCTTGTCTGTATTCTGATCTTGCGCAAGGTCTAATTAGACTTTCCATCTAACTCTCCCAGGTAGGAATAATGGAGAAAGAGTTATGGCTGTTTATAGCGAAGAAGAACTCCTGTATGCGCTGCTCGCGGCCGGATACGAGACCATTAAAAATAGCGATCCATCACAATTTTTTTCCTCTCTGCTGTGTGCAAAGATGGCCCGGAGCCTGGGTGAAACAATACACTGGCCCGCATGACCTGGAAGGTTATTTGTTCTGTTGGATTATACAGTATGTTCCGCTAGAAACACTCAGAGGGAACCTCATTTGGCAAGAGTTCGCAGGGGGCTTGAAGAGGCCTGCTGTAGACAAACAATCTTTTAACAGTTGGTGAAGTGGTCCACCGAGAGCACAGTGATCCCTTTTATTAAAACCACTTGTCCAACATTGTCTCTCCCCTTGTTGGTTGCGTATGGCCGAGGGGCTTTCTGATCATTTGCAGACTCTCCTGTTTTGTTTTGTTTTGTCTCTTTCTTTATTCCTTACTCTTGCTCTTTTTTTTTACTCTTTTTCTTTTTTTCATGGGACTCCAGAAACTTT
>VUQR01001553.1:3319-15188 GCA_015108515.1 Hemichromis elongatus | reverse complement strand
ATTTTTTTTATGTTTAAAAAAAAAAAAAAAAAAAAAGACTCTGGGATTGATTTCTAACTATTACAGGTACAGGATGCAGAGGAAATTTAAGAATCGGAAACAGATGATGACTTACTCGGCTGCAGCGCTGACCCTGTTATTTAGTCTGCCGTCATGTGAATCTCAACAATGTCTCACACCAGCCATAACTATTTGAGACAACTGTCATCTACATACATTTGCATACCTGCCAAGATATAGTGTTCTTTTACTAAATCTGTCATCCCACGCAATGTAACAAGATAGATCTGAACTATTTACACATCGAACAGGAGGATTGGAGGGGGTAACAGCTGCCAGGGGGTTATGTGATATCAGTTAGCCCCATGAGGCTAAGAAGGCACGTCCAGAAACTGCACGGAGTTGCATGATGCTGTGAGAAGCGATACACCAAGAAAGATGTGAAAAAACCTCGATTTGAGCCCATGCCTGTCGTCTGCGGGGTCAACGCAGGTTCAGGTTTGCACAGAGGAGCGTCAGAGGGCTTTGAGAGCCCACGAGTGTAGTTTAGGTCTTTATTAAGGGGGGGCGGGGTGTCTCTGTTCTGTGCTCGCTAAGGATTAGCTGGTGTAACAGTGTCCTGTGCCCCAGAGTCCCTGATGTGTTGGGTGACAGAGTCTTTGAAGGTCCCAACAGAGACGGCTGACCGTTCACAGGCAGTAAACAGGTTGTGACATCACATCCCGTGCAAAAATGAAATGCCTAAAAGGAGGGCGGTGCGCTCCACGCACACACAGATGCACACAGTCGGCGCTAGCGTTTTAGCTTGGCTGGCTTCCTCTCTTAGTAAGAGGAACAATGCTATTGAAATGCGACTGCTGCGCTCGGTCGGTATCAGTTAAATTCAGAAAAATACTGCAGCTGGCTTGATATTCAAAAACAAATCATTCCTGCATTGACTCGGGTCTCTTGGTGTGAGCTAATGGCTTTGGTAGACAAAGCCACTTAGCTCTCAGAGCCTCTTATCAGCCATCAGCAGCTCCAGCCTGCACAGAACATCTTTGATCAACAGCAGTCTTAGCGAGTTGCTGACTGTCAAACACACTTTACTCACCACCTGCAGCTCCGTGCTGGTTAATTTAAAGTGATACAGACGCCTTGCTGACTTGGATCGCTCCTCAATTAAGAGGATCACCTGAGGAGGAGCGAAAGCTGCTCTAATCTATTGCCATGACAACCTCCTGAATGATGATTCGCGTCAAGTGAAACGCGCTGGGACAGACGATGCCTCGGGTCCGAGTATAGGCGGATTAGAAAGCCACAGTAAAGCATGATGTTAATTAATAATTGTGTTGTGGTTATTACATAATAGGCCTGTGATGAAGCTGTATAGAGTGGATTGGTTTACATTTTATGCTCAGATTATGTTTCCGCTGCTGTTAATTCTTTGTATTTGGCACTAAATTTGTGGTCAGATGTCCCGTGTAACTAGCTGCAGAGAATGTTGTTTATAAGCAGATTTATCATAATCACAAATATTTGTAAAGGTGGAAATACTAAATTCAACATTGCCTATGTATGGGTATAAAAACGGGAGTCGGTATGAGCTCGAACAGCAGAGGACTCTTTAGTGATTCGCTTTGGTAATGAGTCACTAAAGATTAGTGTTGTATGGTTTCTGGGTCTCTTTTGGGATGAAATGTGTTTACTGTCACCTCTTTTTGTGTCATTTATTTTGCTTCTGGAATTCAGCTCTGTTTATTCTGAATGCCAACGTTAGCCACTTCTGTTCTGACCAGAAAACCTGGCGCATTACAAGCCTGAGGCCAAACGTCTGTTTATTATCATAAAGCCAGGCAGTGAAGTGATGTTACGGTAAACTATCACAAATCTCATTTTTTTGAGGAGTCCCCAGCCCTCCTGAAAGAAGTGGCTGCGGTATCCAAGCCCCACAGTAATGTTCGAATTTGTTGATGTTCACAGGGAAAGATCTCTTTTGTGCTCTCTGCCCGCAAGTACCCAGAACTCAGTGTCAGCAATTCCCCAGCAGCTGTACAGCCTGTTGAAGTTTTTTTTTTTTTTGTGCTCACACACACAAACACACAGACACGCACACACTCTTAAGTAGTTTGAGCATAGTTTGCAGGGAGCTCCAATTTGCATGTAACGTACAGGTCTCTAAAATCTATAGCTTTTCATACTGATAAGGTAGTAACAACATTCTATTTATATTGCCTCAAGGATCTTTATATTGTAAACTAAAAAACCCACAATAATACAGACAAAAACAGAGAAACCCCCACAATCAGATGACACCCTGTGAGCAATCGCTTTGGTGACAGTGGGATGGAAAAACTCCCTTTTAACAGGAATAAACCTCTGACACAACCTTTTAGTGGCATATAAATATGACTAAAAAAACAGCAACATTGTGTCAACAGCGCTCATGTAAATTCTCGGGAGGCTGCAGCAGCAAAAATGTTTCATCTGACTTCCAAATGACAAAAACTGGTGCAAAATATAACAACATGTTGGCCTGATTTCCTCTTATTTATAACTAATCCATGCTGGCTGTGCAATAAAGCCATAGAATCCCTCTAGCTTTCTTTCTGACCCTCCACCCCTCATCACCCACTTTTCTCTGATTCTTTATTTAAGAGCATTAAGAGAGAATCTTGGTGGCCACCATCCAAATGTTTTTTATTATCTCTTATTAATCCAGGCCTCCACGGTACACAAGTTCAAGCATCTGATGTTTCGAGCAGCTGAGTACACAGGGACATGAGACACAAGATCGGGATTGTGTATGTTTTTATTTGGTTGTATTATAGTTGACATATTCACACGGATTCCTGAAGAGCGCTGCAGGAGGGAACAACTACATGTAAGAGGTGGGAAAAAATAGCCCCTACGGCTTTCGCGTCTCAGCTTTTTTTTCAGCCCTCAGGTGCTCTCTGTCCTTGTATTATTCATACTGTAAACCGTATGGAAATCATTAAGACCTCAAAATAGCACCGAGCTTTTAAGGATGTCTCCAGATCCCATATTGTGACTTTCAGTAACAAGCTTGAAAACTCGTGCTTATGTTTGGAATATAGATTAGCCAGTTTGCCGTGCCTTTTAGAGATGGATTATAAAGGGCAGCTCAAGCAAGGCAGATGCCTGAGTGTCTTTTTTTTTTTTCTCTTCAGGTTTTTCTGCATTGCGGCTCGTTTTCATCTGCTATTGATTTAAATCCAAACCCCCCCCCCGGGTCGCGGCAAACCGTGTTTCGTCACCTGCTCTGGGAGAGAAACGGTCGGATTTTTGCTGAAAATAGCACTTCTCCTCGCTCAAATATCTCGCACAGTGCCGCGCACCTTAAAATAGATACCTCGCTGTGGAGATTAAATCTGCGAGTGTCCAAGACCCCAGGAAGGACGCCTGAAAGATTTGGTTTCAGAGACATTGAGCCCCTTTGATGTGTTTTTCGCTGATGTGCGTTGATGTGACAGTACAACCCGTGGAAAGCGCATACCCACGTCCAAAGACATTTACTTGAATTAAATGCAGCAGGAACATTGTGGTCGAGCCTACGCAGGAATATGAATTGCTTCAGTGTGGATCTTGCTGCAAATGACAAGTCATGTACAATCAACCATGTGTCTAAAGTCAGAAGGGGACTTAATGGCACTCACATGCGTCTCCTTTACCAGCATGCTGTGGCACAAAACGAGAGTTTGTAATTCTGTCACATGGAATAGTCTCCGTATTCGGTTCGTCGGGCGAGCTGAAAGTGTATTGAGTTGTTTGTGTCCCAACCAGTGAGTCAATTTCTCCTTCGCTTCTCTTTAAGGTGTTCACTGAAGGAGAATCAAACTGCCGCTGTCATTCACGGGTTTGTCTTTCCCTTTTCCCACCTCCAGGCACTCCGTCGCTGAGCGGGACAGGGACGGTAACGGTTATGGTGGATGACGTTAACGATAACGTCCCCGTTTTCACCTCTTCCGTCTTTCACACCACAATCATGGAGGATGCCCCAACTGGGACAGATGTGCTTTTGGTCAACAGCTCCGATGCAGACGTGGGAGTTAATGGTGTTATAAGGTATTCCTTTTCATTTTCAGCTGTTTATTCCACCCGGACTCCAACTCAGGACCTTGCAGTTACCAGGACCCCTGATGTGCTGTAGCCTGCCTATACTTTGCTGCTATGTAAATTACTGTTAACCTCACTCACACCAAAGGCCCGTTTAACTGTAGCACAGATATTCTGATCATTCAAAGTGGGAAATGGCTCTTTTAAACAGGATTCATACAATAAAAACCCTTACACATATTCAACTAGTTAAAGTTTGACATTTCCTGACATAAAGCTCTTTTTCTAAAGAGCATGAAATATCAAAAAGACTAAAAGAAAAACATTAGTGTCCATATGTCGCTCAATAAGATCCCAGGAACTACTGAGCTCCACAGTCAGGCCAGCTTCACTTTGATTTCATGCCTTGGTGTGAAAATACTCTTTCGGGGCCATACATTTAGCTTGCGTCACACCCTCAGTGAAACTCGCTCTACCTCACTTCCAGCTTTGTAAAATTCCAGACTAATGTTGCAATGGATGATAGAAATGTAGTCACGGGGTGTAAAGTTATAGTCAAAACCCAAAGTCATTGTTTTGGGTTGCGATTTTCAAGCCTTTTCACGCTCACAGCCCCCTCCACGGGGAAGCTTGTAAGAGTTTCTGGCCAGTCTCTCTCAGGCCGGACCCTGACTGAGGTCCAGCCCCTTCTCTTTCTTCGGTAGCCCCACTGGGTACACATTGGGGGGTACCGCAGCGTGCTCCAGTTTCCCAAAACATAGTAATGAGGATGTTAATTGTCTATGACAGAACGAGATGTACCCATCAGGGGTTCGGGGCCCAGAACCGATTGCAAACAGTTATTAGTTTTGATTTTCACAGCCCGTTAAATGTAAGTCCCAAGCTTGGACTCGTCTCTGGACTGTGTTCTGACCACAAGCATCTGTGGACAGTTTACATTGTTGTCAATGTCCAAATAAGCCTTGCACCCACACTGCATTCACACGTTGTTCTGCAATTTGTCATCCCATGTGTGGAGGGGGGATGCTTTTTCAAGAAACCTTTTCAAAATATGCACTGGTGTGTACATGTGTGTGTCAGTTTACGTTTATGTCTGGGTCCTGCCGGAGACTCGGGAGATACAGGGTGAAACCTGATATTTGTATGAAAGCAAAAGATTTTAGCCCCCTGAGTCTTGACCTGATGTTATGTATGTTTTGTTTGCTTTCTATACAATGTATTTTTTATAACTATTAAAATTCTTGTCATTTTTGGATTACAGTGTTCCACAATAACAAATATAACAATGAGGAAGATGAATCAATTACATGATTCTGGAGAATGGAGCCTAAACCCCACAGAGCAGTAAAGATAATGGACACTTTAGTTAAATATGTCACTGATTTGATGTCGCTGCAGTGTGGTGTGGGCACCATCTCTGACCATATTCCCCTCTCAGTGTGCTAATATGAACCTTGAAACAGTGCCCTCTATAGGCAACTTTGTGGCACTGAACAAGATGCTTCAGTGAGTGCAGAGTAGCAGACTAGATTACTGAAGTCTATATAGACTATATTAAATTGTGCAAGTATTTTGTATCTGAATCAAAATCACTAAGGAAATTATATGTGCATGAATTCAAAATTACTGTTTTAGTAAACAATTATAAAAGATATTCAATAATACAAAATGAATAATATTGATTTGTATTAGCGATGACTGCAAATATTCTTAATACAACATCATTATTATCATCAAATTATTATGCAGACTTTCTATGTGTGATCGTTTATCTCAAAGGTTTGACTAGAACATGCCTTTCTTCATTTATCCTACAGCTACAGCCTGACCGGAGGACACGGCCAGTTCTCCATCAACCCAGCTACAGGGCAGATTATCACCAGCTCCCTGCTGGACCGAGAAGACAGGGCCAATTACCAGCTGCTGGTAGTGGCAACAGATGGAGGCCAGCCCGAGGGCTTGTCCAGCTCCGCTACTGTGTCCGTGACAGTGGCCGACATTAATGACAACCCCCCACGTTTCCACCACCACCCCTATGTCACCCACATCCCCGCCTCTACTACAGCAGGTGAGTGCATGCATTTAAAGGTGGTAAATTGTAATGTGTTATTAGACATAGCTTAATGTTTTAACTATGTCATAACATGCTAAAATACACTGTATTTTCATGTCTACATAAGTAATCAGTCTGCTAAATCACTGTGCTAAACACTCATTCATTCACATTTATGTCTTTAGGTTCCTTGGTCTTTGCTGTGACTGTCACCGATGAGGACTCCGGGTCAAACGCCCAGCTGCACTACTCCTTAATGGGGCGCAACGCTGAGAAATTCAAGATCGACCCAGTCAGAGGTGCCATCACTGCCAACGAGAGGCTAACTGGAAATTCAGAAGTTACACTTACAGTTCGGGTGAAAGACGGCGGAGCTAATCCCAAAACGGATACGACCACCGTGACTGTTCGCTTTGTTACTGGAGGAAACTTCCCTGTCATTAAGCTGAGGGAGCGTGCGTTCACGTTCCCTGAAAGCCAGCCGAGCAGCCACATTGTTACAACTGTGACTGGGTCTTCTATGAGAGGCGGACCGCTGTCATACTACATCGCCAGTGGGAACCTGGATAATGCTTTTCATATCGACCAGCTGTCAGGCAAGTTGTCTATCAGACATCCACTGGATTACGAGCAGATACAGAAGTATGTTCTCTGGATTGAGGCCAGAGATCAGGGCTTCCCACCTTACTCCTCTTATGAGAAATTGGAAATAATTGTGCTGGATGTGAATGACAATCACCCGGTATTTGACAAGGATCCCTTCCATGCTGAGATATTGGAGAATCTTGGACCCCATCGGGTGCTCATGGTCTCTGCTGTCGATCTGGACAGTGGGCCAAATGGACAGCTGGAATACGCCATCATTGAGGGCAACAGAGAGAACAGTTTCAGCATCAATCGAGCCACCGGTGAAATACGAACCACCAGGCCACTGGACCGGGAGAAGGTGGCTCTGTACACTTTGAAAGTCAAAGCCACTGACCGCGGTTTGCCACCCAAAAACACAATAGTGAAAGTACTCATTAACGTACTAGATGTGAACGACAATGCCCCCAGGTTCTCCAAGATCTTCAGTGCTACGGTGGCTGAAAACGCCCCCGTGGGTTACACCGTCACCAGAGTCACCACCACTGACGAGGATGCCGGTTCGAATGCCATCAGCCGATATTCAATTACAGATACCAGCCTCCCATTCAATATTAATCCAAACACAGGAGACATAACAATTAGCAGGCCACTCAATAGAGAAGACACTAATCACTACATTGTCAAAGTGTCCGCCCATGACAGTGGCTGGGCAGTGAGCACAGACGTGACTGTGTTCATAACTGATATTAATGATAACGCCCCCAGATTTAGTCGTCCTTCTTACTATCTGGACTACCCTGAGCTCACAGAGGTAGGCTCTCTGGTCACACGGGTGTCTGCCGCCGATCCCGACGAGGATTTCAACGGCAAGATTTTCTATTTCATTCGATCCCAGTCGGAGCATTTCAGAATTAATGCCAGCACTGGAGAGATATTTGTAAAGCAGCAGTTAAAATATCAGAACTCAACAGGGGCTAGCAGTATAAATATAAACCGCCACAGCTTCATTGTGACAGCCTCGGACCGAGCACTCAAGCCTTTGATGAGTGAGACAACAGTTATTGTCAACGTTGTAGACAGCAATGATAATCCCCCTGAGTTTATTTCCCCCAGCTACTTTACACCTGTCACTAAAAGTGTAAAAGTTGGCACCCGGCTGCTCAGGGTTATAGCTCAGGACAAGAAAGATTTTGGCCTTAATTCCGAGGTAGAGTATCTAATGACAGGTGGAAATAGCTCCAGTAAATTCAAACTAGATAAAACAAGTGGGTGGATTACTGTCGCCTCTTCCCTCACATCTGATATGAATAAAAATTTCCGCATTCAGATCACTGCAAGCGACAAAGGAAATCCTCCGTTGTCTGCACAAACGACAGTGAGCATAGCAGTTACGGAGGAAAACCACCACACACCCGAGTTCTCACAAAGCCAAATCTCAGCTACTGTACCCGAAAGCCTCGCTGTGGGAACAGCAATAAGGACGCTGTCTGCAAGAGACAAAGACAAAGAAATGAATGGCCTTATCACGTACAATATTACTTCAGGCAACGACAAGGGTCTGTTTGCACTTAACAGTAGAACTGGAGTGTTATCCTTAGCTCGCCCTCTGGACTTTGAAGAAAAGCAACAGCATGAGCTTAAGGTTTCAGCCACTGACGGCGGTTGGATTGCAAAAACAAGCTACGTCTCTGTCACAGTACACGTGACCGACGTGAACGACAACCCTCCCGTGTTTGACCCCGACGAGTACTTCCCCATCGTGCAGGAGAACGTTCCCAGTGGTACCACCGTGGTCAAAATGAATGCTACAGACCTCGATTCGGGAGCTAACGCAGTCATGGCTTATGTGATTCAATCGTCAGACAGTGACCTCTTTGTTATTGACCCGAACACGGGCACCATCACCACCCAGGGCTTCTTGGATTATGAGGCTAAGCAGGTCTACCATTTAACAGTGAAGGCCTTCAATGTCCCAGACGAAGAGCGCTGCAGCTTCGCCAACGTCAACATTCAGCTGAAGGGAGCCAACGAATACGTGCCGCGCTTTGTCTCCAAACAGTACTACTTTGAAATCTCAGAAGCTGCTCCAAAAGGAACAGTGGTAGGGGAAGTATTCGCCAGTGATCGAGACCAAGGAGAAGATGGAGTAGTTTACTACCTCATTTTTGGTAGGAGCAGAAAGAAGGGCTTTGGCATCAACAAGAGGACGGGCCAGATTTATGTCACAGGTGCTCTAGATCGTGAGAAAGACGAGAAGGTTTCACTAAAAGTGTTAGCCAAGAACGCAGGAAGCATCCGTGGGGCAGATATTGATGAGGTGTTTGTGAATATCACTATTCTCGACGCAAACGATCCCCCTGTTTTCACTAATGAACTTTATGATGTCCAGGTCAGCGAAGGTCTCTCACCCGGTGGCCTGGTGACGTTTGTGAGTGCCGAAGACTCGGACTCTGTCCCAAGCTGGAGCAGATTTTCCTACTCCATAGCTCCGGAGTCTGATAAAAATATTTTTACTATCAACGCAAAAACCGGCCAAGTGTCTGTGGCTGCAGAGCTAGACAGAGAAACAATTCCTGTGTATAATCTGACGATTCTCGCTGTGGATACTGGCACACCTCCCGCAACCGGAAGCGCCACGGTGATTGTGAATCTCGAAGATATCAATGATAACGGCCCGACTTTAACAACCACCTACGCTGAGGTAATGGAGAACCAGAGAGCTGGCACCGCAGTCACAACGCTGACAGCCTCTGACCCAGATTTACCACCCAACCAAGGCCCTTTCCTATATAGCCTCCTCAGTTCTGGCTCTGCTAAAAGCTACTTCAGCCTCAGTCAAGCTGGGGTCTTAACCACGAGTCGGGAGATTGACAGAGAGCAGATTAGTGACTTCTACCTCTCTGTTGTGATCAAGGATTCTGGCATGCCGCAAATGTCCTCTACGGGAACAGTTCACGTGAAAATAAATGATCAGAATGACAACCCTTCAGAGCCCAGGTCCATGGAAATCTTGGTCCACTACTTCGGAAACATGTTTCCTGGTGGTTCTTTGGGAGACGTCAGACCCCAAGACCCGGATATTCAGGACAGGTTCCACTGTTCCCTTATACCTCCATCTTCAGCTCTGTTTAGTATCCCAACTGGAACGTGCACCCTCAACTCTAAAACTCGCTCAGCAGATGGAACGTTTGACCTAACCATCCGCAGCAGCGATGGCGTCCACGGTTCGGTTAGTAACACGGCCAAAGTCCTCTTCATGGGCTTCAACAATGCTACTGTGGATAACAGCATTCTTATTCGACTCCACTCTGATGGAGTCAAAAGCTTCCTCACCAACCACTACCTCAGCTTCCTACGCATTGCCAACTCTCAGCTAGCAGGACTAGGCACAGGGGTGCTGCTTTATGGAGCGTTTGAGCTCAACAATCAGACTTTCGTGATGGCAGCTGTGAAACGCGGCCACGGACAATATGTCAACCCGAGCGGGGTGGCCACATTCTTCCAGAGTATCAAAGACATTTTATATAGACAGAGCGGGGTGCAAATAGATGCGGTGGACCATGATCCTTGCACACGTAACCCGTGCCAGAATGGAGGCAGCTGCAAGCGGCGTCTCAGTGTCGGGCCTGATATGAAGACAGAAGAAAGCGTCCCAGTGATCCTTGTTTCCAACCACCCCCTGCAGCCCTACGCCTGCAGCTGCAGGCCAGGATACACGGGACCTCTGTGCGAGACTGACATCGATGAGTGCCAGCCATCGCCCTGCCACAATGGCGGGACCTGCCATAATCTGGTGGGGGATTTCTCCTGCACCTGTCCAGAAGGTTTCACCGGCAAGGCCTGCGAGAGGGATGTCAATGAATGCCTTTCCAATCCCTGCAAGAACGGGGCGCTGTGCCAGAATTTCCCAGGCGGCTTCAACTGTCTCTGTAAATCCGGCTTTGCAGGTACTACACACGCAGGAGTCACATTTTATGTCTGACCTCAAAGCCGCTCGTGTTAGGCTGGGGGGGAAAAAAAGCACGTGGGGACACGCACGCGCGCACGCATTAAGACTCCCACAATACCGGAGTCGCACACATGACTTTAGGTCCAATGAAAATATTTGCTTCTGAATGTTTCCAGGAGGTGTTGTAGCCATAGCATACAAGCATCGCTGCCAAAAACAGTTTGATTTTTTGGATTGCTGTTTGGAGGGGGGGGCGGGGGGTATCAGCTGTGATGCATATCAGCCCGCCGTGTTTGCTTTAATAAAGAGGATGATGCGAAGCTGACCGTAGTCGGGACCCGAGTCTAGGCTCCACACGCAGTTCGCCGCTATCGCGTTTCAGTGTGTGCGTTTATGTGCATGCAACTGTGGCCACACACAGATACATTTCTGATCCAACTGTATACACGGGGATTTCTTAATCAAGGATTACTCATTTGGCAGTGTTTTGAGCTGCATGACAAATGAGCTGCTTTATAACAGATCCAATCAGGCCTTTTAATTTGGAAATGTAATGAATATGCTTCATTATTACCTTTGATAAAAAGGGAGTGGATTTTAAGTGGAATGACTTAGAGCGGTCATTTAGACCTTGTGTGTTGTTCAGCCTCTGACTGTAGCATCTGAAAGACATTTTCAAAGCGGGCTGTAGCAGGCAGTTTGCCTCAATTCAAGTCATTACTGTCCTTTTTTATTATGGCGATAAAAAATGACCACAATTCGTTAGGTTTCATCAAGATAAATGAGCATCCTGCAGAAACGCACCTATTGACTTACAGTAGTTTGCATGCCCTCACGGTGAACTTTCAACTTCCTGTTTCCACAACTGGTATTTGGCAGCAGAATCTATCTCCATTAGGCAACTTGTCTCAAGATTTACAGCATAAAATGCATTTTCAGAAGTTCGTTGTCAATCTTTTTCTATTGCATGAACCGTTTGTGCTCGGAGTGTATATTATTTGTATTATCAGTGTCGCATTCCTTATCGTGATGTTTAAACTTCATTTATATGTTTGCTTGTATGTATGTATGGTGGCCATTTGTGTACATTCCAACTATTTGCCTTTCTGCCCTGCAAAAAAAAAAAAAAAAAAAAAAAAAACCAAAAAAAAAAAAAAAAAAACAAAAACAAATGCGGAGCTCGGAAAAAAAAAAACATTTACTCAAAAATCAGAATTAAGAAA
>VUQR01001552.1:24289-41857 GCA_015108515.1 Hemichromis elongatus | reverse complement strand
GGCGGTGCCACTTAGAGGGGGGGGGGGGGGGGGGGGGTGATGGCACCAATGGCTCCACCCCCAAGCAACGCTCAAGGCTAAATTCAAACATCACACCACTGCTCTGGCACCGCCCCCTGCCATCCGCGTAGAAAATGGTCAGATGTCACACGGACCCCTTAGTATAATTTGCTCGCACTCGGCTGCGTGACTCTGCTCTGTGACTCTTCCTCATCCGAGTCTTTTTACGAACAGATACTCTTTCGATATCTTCCTTCTTTTTCACATCTGTGCTCACAGCTGACTTCTATTTAGTAGCTGAAAATATATGAAGAAACGGGACATGTTTGGGATTTGGAAGGGACTCGCCGGGCTGTCTGCTTGCTGGTGTCTGTTGATGCTTGTTGATTATTTGCCTCAAACAGGTAAGGAAATGGATTTCCCGGCAACTGCATTTCCTTTCTTGTGTTTTTGAGTTGTAATAACCCGATTCTTTGTATCGGTGTATAGCAGTGAAATATGTTCCATCCATCGGTATTATAGTTGCTTTGTGGGCTTTTTGCTTGGTTATAGGCGGTGTCGTAGATTTCATTGTTGACGTCTTCCGCTGAATGACTCGGAGTAAAAATAATTCTAATTTTTGAACGTTTTCTATGAATTCTGTGATTCATATACCTGCGATTAAAAAATATACATAAAGCTAAAAAAAATAAATAATTCCGATGATGATTCTACGACGTTGTTTACGATATTGGCATATATGAATGAATGTACGCACAGCGGGTTGATTGGTTCGCTTGGCTGTAAAATGAAACAGCATCCAACCATGCTCGACTTGCCGGCCGGCTTTGAGTTTCGGGTGGGCGTGGCCCAAACAGGCCGTTGCCAACGAATGGAGCTGGGAGGGGTGGAGGGTGCGGCTGAAAGACGAGGGTACCTCCTTCCAGCGGGATGCGGGAAATTGGATGCAAGAAAGTCTGCATTTTTATTGTAGCTGTTGTGGCACAATTGTTGAAAAATAACCGAGGAAATACCTTCTAAGAACTTTTACTAACGTTATAAAGAGTGAGTTAATGTATTTATAAATGAACAGTTTGAACACTCAGAGGTTTCCAGGCAGGATGTAGGAAGACTGGATGTAGCCTACGTTTTCCACTGTGACGCAAAACTGTGGGAAACCGAGCCAGAAGAGACACAGAAACCTTTGAATAAAAATATAGACTAAAGAGAATTAAGTGAACAATACAGACAATAAAAAGGCGGTTTCGAAATTCAGATTAGACGATATATTCCTTAAATGTCTTAAATGTATTTTCTAAAACAACTTCAAATTCATCCAAAAGTGAGTGAAATAGATTAATTTAATCAAGATTCAGTATTTAAAACGTGTTTAATTGTTCCCTCACATCATTAGTATTCAGGCTTTTGTGCCATGTGAAGGCTTGGGCCAATCCTTACAATGTCCCATTATTGTCCTGAAACATGGTCACTGAATGAGTGAACGCCCTCTGAGGGAACAGTGTTCTGAACCCCTCTATTTGCCCTGCTGCTTCATTAATCTTCCCTAAAATTTGTACTTTACAACAAAAGCTTTTCAGATTTTCACTTCCATTCATTATATTTGCTAGTGTATGTCTGGTGTGTGTCTGTGTGTGTGTAATAAAAGCCTCGCTTTTCCTACATGGGAGATGAAACCTTTACAATGCAGTGACTCACAAATAGAGACACTTTATAGTCTTGCCTATTTATTTTTTATTATTTAGAAATACATCCAGCTTTAGAGTATAGGAATCATTCATGCATCAACATAGTCTTTACATATGCATAAGATACTGACATTATTTTAAAGTAACAAAGCAATGCATTGCTAGTTTCGTTCTTCTGCAGATGGCCACCTTATTATCAACTCTTGCACTCGTCCAAAGCATGTTTCAATTTAACGTCATTCGAGCACATTACTGTCTTTATTTATCAGGCAGTGAATCCATTGGACTCAATAAAGTGCAGCTACATCACTGGACCAATCATCATAAATCCCGACCTAATGCACAAGTGAGTGCTGCTGGTCCTGGTGATGGATATCCATCCTGGTTATTAATTAACTGCATGGTGTATGACTGAATAAATAAAACCTTCTCTTTATGAAGGCCTCTGGTGTTTGTATATTGCAGACTCGTACCACAAAAAGACAGCAATGCATTGTTAGAGAACAAAGTCTCATGTAGTCACAAGGGATGATTGTTGTCACTCAGCATTGTGACTGATTGTGTAAAGCCAGTTTCTGCTGTCAGACAAGCTTCAGTTTTACTACATTTTGAACTGAACCATAGCGGTCTGGTATGTGTTTAAGGTAGTGCCTGAATAGCCTTGTATGGTAGTGTTGTACGTGTGAAGTCTGGTGGCTTTGAAGGTTTACACTGTGGGTATAAATAGAAACTGGAGGATGCACTTTCTCTTGCAGAAACAATCGAAGTACGCTGTACCTGAGCTCTCTGACATTTGTTCAAACTAGTACCGGTAAATGTACCAGCAGTTTGCGGTCTTAGGTTGTAAGGGTATGTCTGTTGCATCTACTGCTATCTTTAAAATAAACTTTAGGTACTTTTTGATGCCGTAGAGATACTCCTGAACTTACGGTAGGTTTCAGATTGTAAACTGACTAAAAGTGATAAAGATCCGTTTCTATTGAAACTGCAGTGGTCACAAATTTGCTTTATGTCATGTTATGAACAAAGAGGCAAACAAGGCCAAAGGCATGAAAATGTCAAAACAAAAAACAGAGAGACCTTCATCAGCCAGGTGCAAACTTTACATTTGCCTTTCAGAAAGACTTGTGGTAAAGAGTTAGAGGAAACCTCGTTTTATGAGTAGTCCTAATGAGAGACTCGTGATGGCTTGTGGGGAAACATTAGCAGTGGAAAATGAAAACATAGGCTTGGGAAATTTACATTTTCCAAGGTTGCAAGTTTAAATGTAGGGAAGAGGCAGGTTTTGACCTACTTTTGTTCCTTCTTTTTTCAGAGGATTCAATTCAAATGGGTGCTTCCTAAAAAGAGGAAATAAGTGAGAATTCTTTAAAGCTTGCTATAGATGTAAACTGAGCATACCACTGAATAACGTGCTGTAGTATGTTTTGGGAAGTCTGTTCCTGGAACCTCTGCTGGATGTTTGCCAGGCTTCATCCTACGTGTGAGTAAGAAGTGGAAGTAAAACTCGGACTCAACTTGATGTGGTAAAATAACAAAATGAGAAATACAGTACATTTCTCAATTCAGTTTTACTTTACACAGTGTGAGAGGAACAGGGAGGCAACCCTTGGCTACATATCCAGTGTTGAGAAAGCATCCTGTCTCTTTGTGCCATAACCATCCGAAACACGGAATCAGTCAGACCTGTTCTGTTTCTTTTGTAACGTGTCATCACTCATTTACACTTCTAGGATTACAGAATTTCTTCTGTTTAGAGCCTCCGTCTCCATCTGCGGGTCACTGTAGTGATGCTGTTACGAGGAATGTCACCCTGGGACCAATCAGTAACTGGTGGTGTGATGGTTTAACTCCTCCCATGCTATTGTCTTAAAGGGATAGCCTGACAATATCCTAAGCCTTCAGGTCACAGGAGGGACAGGCACTGAGGAGGTGATGGAGGCTGCTGCAGATTTGGGGCAGTGTCCGACCTGTGTTAGCTTCATTTGTGTCTCAGTGTTAATGCCACCTTTTCTTTTAGCGGTTATTTCACTGAGATTAAATTGATGGCCGCAACCTCTGACCCGAAAAGAAATTGTGGTCAGTTTGTATCTATCTCTTTTGACTAAGTTTGGGGGGGGAGGGATAAAGAAAGAAAGGACTTTTCTTTGTCCAAATACTTTATATTAAAGTCACTTTGATTAGTTCCAATATGACACACGGGAACCACACAGTGTCAATAACTTTGCTGAGTGAAATCCCCCCCAGCATCACTTATCCATACTTCACTGTCTTTTGTCTCTAATTTTCAGAAACACATTAACAAATTGTCAACATGTTTTTTGGGTTTTTTTTAACGCCATTGTTTATATAAACTTCAGTGGCCTTCAGTTGTAATCCCCCCCCACCGTGTGTAATTTGCAGTCATTCATTAACTGCGCAGTGATAACATTTTCTTTTTGTGGTATGATGACAAATTCGGCCAACAAGGTGTGAGCTAACTGATGAGTGCTGAGAAGAAGATCCAGTGATGTTGAGTGTAAACCAGGGTGGCAGTTTGTCTTCACATCACACTAAACTTCCGTTGTGATTTTTGTCTTTCACAGATGCAGCCTACATATGCAGCTCCAGTCAGTTTAAATGCGGAAATGGGAGGTGCATCACCCGCAGGTGGATTTGTGATGGAAGTGACGATTGTGGTGATGGAACTGATGAGCTGCCTGCTAGCTGTGGTATGTTATCACATAAACAGCTACAGCTTTCAATTGGGATTCTCTAGTCTTTTTTATGCTTGACTGTTCAATTTATTGATAATTTTTTAATATTAAAAAAAAACAAACTAAAAAGTTCACTAACTTACAATTCAAATTAAAAATAGTTTTTTGATGATTTGGATGTTGAAAGAAATGCTCAAACTGTCACCAGAGTGAATCAGAAATACATTAACAAAGTCACCGCAGCTTCTACAAGTAAATGATTGTTAAGATTTACAACGCAATAGCAACAAGCTTTGCCTCTGTTGTCACGTGAAATGAGACATGCTTCATGTTTCTCTCCTCAGGAGTCAAAATCTGTCGGGATTCACAGTTCAACTGTGGCGATCCAATGAGCCAGTGCATACCGAAAGACTGGCAGTGTGACGGCAAAGCCGACTGTACTAACGGTGCTGACGAGAAAAACTGCAGTAAGTTTTCTACCACAGTAGAGTTTTTCTACACCTCAACGTTCATGCTTAAGCGTTCACAAACGAGACATAAGTAACTGAAAGTGTTTTTGGCAAGAATGAATTTTGTTCAAGGTAAATTAATAATATCCCAAAAGGGATTTGAAGAACAGACAAGCCCCAAGCCTAACCGATCTCCTGCCTTTTCCCCCTGTATCAGGGGGTGTTGGGGGGTTAAAGACAAGTAATCTTTTAAAAAAGCTAAAACTAATAGTGTATTTACAGTCCTGAAGTGAAGTTAATACATATAAATAAATAAGCGTTGTTGCTGATACCATAATTGATCGATTTCTAACCCCCATCTTCCTCTCTTGTTTCACCACAGCGGCCAAGCAGTGCAACGACCGTGAGTTTCGCTGTGCCAACGGCCAGTGCATATCCAAGAGCTTTGTTTGCGACACCGACAACGACTGCTCAGATGGCTCAGATGAGATTTCCTGTACCAAACCCACCTGTAACCCTCGCTCCTTCCAGTGCAACAACTCAATGTGTGTGCCGGCGGTGTGGCGCTGCGATGGAGACAGGGACTGCATTGATGGGTCTGATGAGTGGCCCGAGAACTGTCAGGGAAGGGAGCCAGAGAAGAAGCCTCGCTGCAGCCCTCACGAGTTCGAGTGTGCAAATGGGGACTGTATCCATGGCAACTGGAAGTGTGATGGAGGGTTTGACTGCCTGGATCATTCGGACGAGGCTAACTGCAGTGAGTTTTTTAAAATTTATTTATAGTTACCATTAAAACTAACCTGCACATTACACTTTAATGGAAACTGAAAGTAAATAATTGTAGTAGAATTTAGAATAAACACTAATTATTTCTGGAGGTATTATGTTTCTTCTTATTCTAATCTCATTCTCTATTCCATTACTCTCTCTCCCCATCTATCTTCTTTGTTGTGTTTTCATTCGTTTACCTTCTTTTCTTTTACAGTGAGTGAGTGAGTGAATGTGTGCGTGAATGGGTGGATGGCTGAAATGTAAAGCGCTTTGGGGTCCTTAGGGACTAGTAAAGCGCTATATAAATACAGGCCATTTACCATTTTTGTTACTTCGCTTTCAGCTCATTCTACTTGCCGCTCAGATGAGTTCCAGTGTAAGGACGGCACCTGCCTTAACAAAAGCCTCCAATGTAATGGGCATCCAGACTGCAAGGACTTCAGTGATGAGTTTGAATGTGATACAGGTAAAAATATCTAATTGAGTTTCACCCACAAACTGTAAGCAAAAGCAAAAAGAAAGTCCCACATGATTACAGTGCAGTCTCATTCATACTCACCTGGTCTTTTCCACAGTAAACGTATGTGAAGGCCCAAACAAGTTCCAGTGTCGCAGTGGGGAGTGCATCGACATGGACAAAGTGTGCAACAAGCAGAAAGACTGCAATGATGGGTCTGATGAACCAGCGAAAGAGTGTGGTAAGTGAAGTCATCTTGTACACATTCATGGCTCCAAGCCTGTAGGGAAATATGACTAGGGTACCAGACCTGACCTACATAGCTTGTGGTTTGAATGAGTAAATTCCCGGTCGCCTAAGGATTTGGTTGTCGTGAATACTATTTGAAAGCTTTTTGCCTGTTTGTCTCTGTAGACAACAACGAGTGTTTGACCGGAAACGGCGGCTGCTCCCACCAATGCAACGATCTGAAGATTGGCTACAACTGCTCCTGTCCTGCTGGATACAGGCTAAAGGCTGACAACAAAACCTGCGAAGGTGAGAGGAACGGAGACATTTACTGTTCTGCCTCTTAAGAACCAGGCAATCATAAACATCTCATTTAAAAATGTGCACATTAGAAACTTAATTAAAAAACAAACAAACAAACAAGTCAACTTCTTCCTTTTCTGCAGATATTGACGAATGCACTGAGCCGGACACTTGCACTCAGATCTGCCTCAACCTACCTGGCAGCTACAAGTGTGATTGTGAAGAGGGCTATATGATTGACCCCGCGACCAAAACTTGCAAGGCTGAATCAGGTAATGTTAGGGAAAAAAAGCCCACTTAAACCCACTTAACACTTGACCCTCTGACGCAACCTTCATACAAGACAGAAAACTTTAACTGAACACTCGTCCTCTGTCTCCACCAGGCACAGTGCCCACCTTGTACTTTACCAACAAACACGAGGTGAGGAAGCTGACAGTGGACCGCAGCGAGTACGTGAAAGTGATCCCAGAGCTGAAGAACGCGGTGGCTCTGGACATGGATATGCCAAACAAGATGATCTTCTGGTCTGACCTGTCTCTGAAAAAAATCTACAGGTTAGCTTCTTTATCCGTGTGCTTTATCCTGGTCTGTAATTTTGCACTTATAGATGGCTCAGTTATTAAATTAATATGAAATGAATAGGAAGTTTCTCCTCAATCTATTCACTTTTATATTAAATTACCCTTTTTATTTACTTTATATCTGAATTATACTTTTTTTTATTGCTCAACCCTTCTTATCTCTGTGTTGTTTTTTTTCTACATTTCTTTAAGATTTTCTTACATAATTTTGTATAGTGTGGAGTGGTTTTCATTCAAGACCCATGATGCAGATACAATTAATCTCTCCACTCTTGCCTGCCTCCAAACAGCTCTATGATAGATGTGGCTGGCAACTCTTCCCACCACAGTGTGGTGGTTGGCAGTGAGATTGAGGCCCCAGAGGGCATTGCGGTGGACTGGATCCATGGCAACATCTACTGGACTGACAGTGTTTTAAAGACTATTTCTGTAGCAACAACGGATGGCAGTAAGAGGAAGACCCTCATTGCAACGGACCTGGACAAGCCAAGAGCCATCACAGTCGATCCAGTAAATAAGTAAGTGTTTAAACAGACATCACAGCTACTATATTTAACTTACATTAGTTTCTGTGTGACATGAACTGGTGCGTTTTGTCTTTAGCCTCACAATTTCTTTTGCTGTTGTCCTCTTTAGTTTGATGTACTGGACAGACTGGGGTGAAAAAGCTAAGATTGAGAAGAGTGGGCTGAACGGTGCAGATCGCACTACTTTAGTAACAGAAGACATTGTGTGGCCAAATGGCATCACCCTGGGTAAGCACGCTTCATGAATGCATTTTTAGCAGTGATTTTTATTTACTGTATAATTATAATATAGTAGTCTAAAATATTATTTGTGTGTTTCATTTTCCTACCAGACATGGTCAGCCAGCGTCTGTACTGGGTGGACTCCAAGCTGCACTCTCTCTCCAGTATCGATGTGAATGGAGTTGCCCGACATAGTCTCATTATTAATGAGGAAAAGCTCTCCCACCCGCTCTCCCTGACCATCTTTGAGGTTAGTGATGAGGGATTGTTGTTAAATCTGCCTTGATTTATTAACAATACTAGTTGCTCTCTTAAAATGTTAAAACCAGCTAGTCCAAGTCTAACAAAGTTCATGGAGGGTTTTCATCCGAAATGGTTTAAAGCTAGAGCTTTACGTGTTGAGCACTGTACTTATTGTTAATTGGTTTAACTCAAGTTGTATTTCTTTCTAAAAAACAGGAGAAAGTATTTTGGACAGACATGAGCAACGCTGCTGTGTTTAGTGCCAACCGCTTGACAGGAAGCGACATCACCGAGCTGGCAAAAGACCTGGTCCAGCCAGAAGACATCGTACTGCACCACAACCTCAAGCAGCGAGCCAGTAAGGAAATATCTCTACATTAAAATCATTTAAAAAACAATCTGTGAAAGTAGAATCCTTCTTTCTAATACCTTCCCTGTTTTTTGTTTTTTTTTAGGTACAAACTGGTGCACGAATGGAGGTTGTGAGTTCCTGTGCCTACCTGCCCCTCAGAACGACCAGCAGTCTCCCAGATACACCTGTGCCTGTCCTGATGGCATGGTCCTGGGACCTGACATGAAGAAATGCGTAGCAGGTAAACAGCCCCTCCTCTTGTTACTAAAAAAGATAGTGTTAATTTCAGGATTTGATGTTAAATTCTAAGTTAAATTTCAATTCAATTCAATTAAAACTGCTGCTCCGCTCCCTCCACAAGGTCCTACAAATCCTGCTACACCCAGGCAGCCTGACCCACCCACTACAACTACAACCACCACCAGAGTTACCAAAAAACCCACAACTACCTCTGCTGCACAGCCGAGTCAGAAAACAGAGAAGCCTGCCGTCACTGCCCAAGGTACAGAAACACACTCAGATTTGTGTTCTCATCCTAGTTATGAATGTTTTCTATATCCAGTGATGCTAAATTTAAAAGATTTATAACTTTTATATGCGATCAAACACTTGAGCGATGCTGTTTTGACATCATATTTTATGTATGTATTTTTCTACCTTTTACCCAAATAGAATTTCTTATTTTGATATTAACTGTAAACTGTGGCACTGTTACATCATTATGTTAACCTTTAGTAAAGTAGGTTAACAAATTTATTCCAGAAAGCTACTTATGGTTGGTGCATGGTTTAAATGACCAGTACTAGTTTTATTGACTTATATTCATTTATTGGGTGATTTATGACATTGAAATATATATTTATGAGTAATTTTATGAGTAACTTCCTAGACTCTCTCCACTGGCCGTGACGCTAAGCTAACTGTCTTCTGGCTCTTGTTGAATAAGACTGGCATTGTTTTTTAAGGGATCAAATGGGGTGAGATGAAGGGATGAAAAAAACATTTCTTCTCTGCTTTTTCAGGTGACAGACAAGCAGCCGTGCAGCCTGAAGAAGCCCCTGCCTCCCACCCTGTTGCTCTCTACGTCGTGTTGCCACTGAGTAAGTCTTACATTTCAGCTCTTCAAAGCTCTCTGGCAAACGAAACCTGATATCTTAAACCTGCTTACTCACTCAAGGACGCTTAATCTGCTCTCTTTTTCAATGAATGGCCTTTGACTCTTCTCTTCCTCTGCAGTGATTATAGCCCTGCTGGTATTTGGAGCAATGTACCTGTGGAGACACTGGCATAGGAAGAACACCAACACCATCCACTTTGACAACCCCGTGTACCAGAAAACCACCGAGGATGAGTTACACATCTGCAGGAACGGCTCTGACGGCTACGTGTATCCTGAGGTATCTTATCTTAAGACCATTTTGAAAATATTGTTTCTAAATAAAATAAGAAAGAAAGATTAATTATGCAGCTTGTAAGTTTTGCTCATACAGTGTTGCTCTTTTCTTTTTTTTTTTCCAGCGGCAAATGGTGAGCATGGATGACATGGATATGGCTTGATCTGCCAATGAAGAAAAAAACTAGCTTCATTTAAAGTGATGGAAACAAGAACCGCTGCTTGACAACATCATCCCCGTCCTTCGTTGACCTCATGTTGTGGCTTATGTCTCTGACCTCAGCACTGTGCCGTCCAAGCTTGCAAAAGGCTTGAAAGAAAAGAAAACAATCTTTCAAACATAGGAAAATAGGGCATAAAGAAGTCCGACCACTAAATTATTACTAAATGAAGGACTAATGGATAGTTTCAGTAGAGGATGTTCTTAGTCCTGGAGCCATGATTCTTTTGATGCTATCTATATTTTGTTACAACACCTTTAGGTGCCGATTTACGAGCTTAACTTGAAAAGCCTAAACCATGTTGTCTTAACACTCCTGTATGCCTTCCAGCCGCACTCTTTTAGGTTAGTGAAGTTTATGGATACACATACAGTAAACGCCTTAGTAATCCCATTCCACTGATAGTCTTCACAGTCTACACATATTATGACTTTCTGTTAGACAGTCATTCATTTCTATCGCTCTCATCTCTCACTAATGTTTTCAGTTTGAATCCATAAGATATGAGTGTGGTGGATTACAGATGGTTTACACTGTAAATCAACAAAGCTGCTATGTTTTCTGAAGTCAACCAAAATGAAGAAAATGCTTGAAAATCAGTTTTTTTCTTTGTTTCTTTTTTTTAATGAAGATAATTGAGGTAAAAGTAGATGATTTCTTACACAGGTCTATGAACTGTTTCTGTATATAATTTCTGTACATATATATCTTGGTGTCGTCTTTTTACGCCTGTAAATTTGAATGGAGAAACACTGTAAATAGCTAATAGATTATTTTATTTATTTATGGAAATATGAGAGCTACGGTTTTTGATTGTTGTTGGCTGGCTGTGAATGTGGTACTTACTACATGTTAAGTGAAGCGTTCTAGTAGAGGTGGGCTAACCTTTACATTGTGCAGCTGTTATTTAAGTTAAGTCAGTCAAACCTTTGCGTATGCCTCTCAGTTTCCCGGACACAGCTGATAACTCTTATTAGCATTTTATGGTTTACACGGCAGCACTGAAGAAACTGTTATTATTCCTCACTCCTTTGCTTGTTTGCTTCAGTCGTGAATCAGATAACTTATTTTTCTTTTACTGTGATGTTTTGTTTTGATTGTGGGATTGAGGCACATACAGCACGACTGTACACAAACCATAATTCAACTAAGAATGTATGCACGACTCTCTTTCTTAAATGCACAAATCTTTTTTTTTTCCTTTTTGGTTGTGTTGGTATTTTTTTTAAATAAAAAACAAAAAAGGAAATATTTCTAATGTCTCCCTTGGCTCATTAAAAAAAAAAAGATCTAATAACTAATTGTAAGCTGATAGCATGTTTGAATGTGCCGCTGAAGCTCTATTCTCAGAAAATGCAGTGCAATAAACTGCGCAAACTTCTCACAGGTGAAAAAATACTGTAACCATTACACTGAGATGTTCTGTAGTGTAATGATTTACATATTTCTTGACAAGGGAAATATTCCTGATTCAATTCTGGGAGGATGACCCTTTGCATTTATCAAGTAATAGAGTTGTTGCTGTAGCTTCAACCATTCGGCTATTAACATCAGAAACAGTATCCATTTGTGAATAAGAAGCAGCTGACAATAGCTTCTTAAGTACTACACTGCACTAGTGTAATGATTAAATTATATCATGCACAACATATGACATAACACAAGCAGCTTCAACCCTGGAGACACTTGTACTTGGATTAAGAACAACTTGAGCTATTTTTTAAGGTTTCTAAGTGTGGTGCATTCATTGAAGAGGTTCCACAATGGATGCATTCACTAATCCCATTTTTATAAGGTTGTTGAATTCTTTTTTCAAATAAATGTTAAACTGATCACCTGCCTGAATGTTTGCCTTTCACTGCCAGGGCTAATTGTTTAACACAACATACAATGGATGTCTATTGACCCTGTTTATCCTTTTGTTGCCTAGAAATGCTGCCATTACTTTCCAAACACAATAAAACAAGCACGCTCAGTGTATAAAGTGCTGCAGCTAATCGCCATCGAACTCTCGTCCTGCAATTCTGTTCTTTGTATTTTTCCAGAGAACAATGAGGAACTTCGTGCCCTTAAACAAACACAAACAAATGATTCGGTTACAGCACAGCAGAGAACAATTCATGTGCGCACTCTGATTCTTATTTCTCACTGGAAACTTAATGGCTGTCCTAATTCTGCAAAGAGTTTACTAATGAGATTTGAGTTCATGTTTTATATTCTTATCATGGCATCTTAATGGGCAAAAACTGATTTATGTTTGAAAATATACAATTTTTTTATCTCTGTACTGAGAATTTCTGAGTGGAATCTCTCTCTATTTACCCCATTATAGATAAATAAAAGATACAAGATATGCATTTATCCTTAATGCTCCATGGTCAAGCAGAACACATGCATTATTCAACCATTTAACCAGTCATTAAAGAAAATGAAAGAAAGTGCAGCACTGTTTGAAGAGTCCAAGATGGCCTGACACACTAATAAATGAGAACAACGAAAACACACCCCCTTATAAATCTAATAACCCTCTGACAAAACTGTGGTTCTCCTTTGTGTATTAAAAGGGTGTAGTGCAGAGTGCTGATGAGGAAGAGATGATATCGCTTTAATAGCAATTAGTATAATTTATCAAACTGATTCAGCCCATACATGGAAAACTTAAGACACACTGCAAGTATATAAACCAGTGACAGAGAGCAACACCGTGGAGACTTCTTAAATAATAACCTGATGAAGCCTGTGCCTCTTTCTGTTTAATCTAATTCTATATTTGGGGAAGAGATGAAAATATAAAATGACAAAAAGTTAAAAATACTAATCAGATATTTAACTGCACATAAAAAATAAAGACGCAAAAGTAAAAAGCTGGAACTATTTAGGAAAACGTGGTACAAGACTTATTGTAATTTGGTATTTTTCATTTGTTTTTATTTTTATTTAATTTTTTTTTTTGTGTTCAGTTGGTTTTCTATCCAGAGTGTTGTTGGCATTGTTGTGCTGTAAATTTAAATTTAAGGAGTTTGTTGATCGATCAGATAAATTAGTGGTTGTGGCACAGTTTGATGGTAGTGACAGGACAGGCAGGACTTTTTAACACTCCAGAACCAAAATATCACAAGATCCAGGGAAAGAAAGAAAGAAAGAAGGAAGCTGGGTGGTCCAGGAAGTGAGCTAAGCAGTGGTTGAGGCAACCCACTTGAGTGGAATGGCTGATATGCGACAGGGCACAGAGGGGAGCAGACACTGAACCAGAAGATAGGTGTGACTGCCATCGGGCCTACCATTCTTCTAATGATAGAGCCATGGAGACGGGTAGTCCTCCTGGAGTTGACTGCTCGCTGGGAAGACTGGATGTCAGTGGCATTTGAGAGGAAGAGGGAAGCTTACATTCCTCCCCCCATTGAGGTCAGCAGCCAAGGGTTTGCAAGTCACTCTACTGGTCTATCAAGCTACTGGGGATCGGGAGACTTCACAGCAAGATAGCCATCAGGCACATCACTGACGCAGCTGAAAAGGACCAAAAGGGTAAACCTTAACCAGCCTTTACACCTTTACCTTTACACAAGTTGGGACTGGTTACCCCTGACTGAGTCGTCTAGACAAGGGCGGATCATACTGAAAGACCTGAAAAACCCGAGATTACATCACTAATGAAGTGTCTAGGTTGCACCATAGGGTGTGAGTTCAAACTCAAGTTTCACATCATTGTTACTCAAGGTTTTAAAACAAGAGGCGCAGTGATTAGCACTGCTGCCTCAGTTTACATCCACCACCTGACCGGGGCCTTCCTGTGTGGAATCTGCATATTCTCCTTGTGGTGGTGTGGGTGTGGATGCGAATGGTTGTCTGCCTGTCTCTCTGTGCTAGCCCTGTGACAGACTGGCGACCTGTACCCTGCCTTTCACCCTGGTAGCTGGGATAGGCTCCAGCTCCCCCGCGACCCTGACAAGGATAAGCAGAAGAGAATAGATGGATCGATGGATAGAGTTGAGGTGAAAGTTGTGGGGGCTGATAAACTGAGATAAACAGCTTTATATTTTGTTGCAAAGTTTTGAATTTAGTAAATATGACCTGTTATCTTATCTAGACTGTAAATTACAACAGGTTATATACACTCATTCGCTTTCTTATTTTCACCATATTAATACCAGGTTATGCGAAAAGATCCCAGTAGATGTGCAGCTTTTTAAATACTCAGACCAGTCCATCTGGCACCAACAACCCATGTTTGAAGTCACCTAAATCACTTTTCCTCTCAATTCTGTTGTTCAGACTGACCTTCAGCAGGTCGTCTTGACCATGTCTACATCTCTAAATGTAATGAGTTGATGCCATTATGACAACAACAATTGAAAAAAGTGGCTGGTGAGTATAATTGGCAAATACATATTAAAACTTAATACAAAGGCAAACTTTATGACAGTAATAAAACAAACAAATAACATAAAAATAAACACATTTTTGGAAAACTGTATCATTGTTTTCTGAAAGCTTTACTCTAAGGTACGCTGAGTGAAAGAGAGGAACAGTCATGCTAACCCATAAGTTCCCATTCATATATGTGGTATACTTCTGTGTTCTGTGCAATAAACAACAAAAAGGACTTTCTATAAAAGCTCAAAGGTATCATCATGATAGGACAGAAGGAAGTTAAGTGAGTTTTCCTAATAACACTCAGCTGTTTTTAACAGAGAAGTAAAGACATGAATAAAACTGAGTCATAAAGGTATAATTTTATAAACTTTGCATGCGGCACAAGTATTACTCGTGTAATGGTTACCTACTGTACTATCTATCTGTTTGCATATTAGAGGGACATGTCTCTGCAAGGACACAAAGTAAGCCATCAAAACATAAATATATATTGGACTTATTTAAGGATTGTGTTCATGACTTGGTGTGTCATAAAGAGAGCTAAAGCGTGATTTGACGTCACATTTGGGCCCTGCTTGTACGATGGCACATGCTGGATCATCGTCACGTTGACTCACTGGAAAGCTGTGGTATGTTGTCTGTCAAGAACTGGGATCCACATTCCACTCAAAAATGTCCACACCCAACAGTCTCACATCTGCTCGAGGCCAAATGTCATCTGTATATTTGCACAATTGCTTTTCTGTCAGCTTGTGGTTGCAGATTTAAGTCAAATGATTTGGCCCGATTGCATGTACGATAAAACAGCACATCCAGAAAGCTAAACCTTATTTTTCCATCGCCACCAGCATTACTGTTGACACTCGGATAGTTTGTTTGAGAACCATTGTCTGCTATACCCACAAGACAATAGATACCCTTAAGGCTCAGGTGACTAGTGACACCTGTTCCCAGCTATGCTGGCTGTCATCTGCATCTTCTAATCGCCTCAGAATTTACATATGTTTGTTGGCTTCTGATTGGCCTAGCGGCAAAAAAAAGGGTGGAGCTGACTCTCACACCACTGATTCGTAAGCAAAGGGGAGTGTTTACGGAAACCGGCAGTGGGAGGAGATGGGTGACAGATGGGGGACAGATATTCCCCTGTCAGGTTACCAAACAGAGTACCAAATGTCCCGATGGCAAGGTAACAGCAATAACCTGTTTTGCTTTTGTTTGACAACGCAGAGGCCAAACGGGTTGGCTATCTCTCGGCTGATACTTATGCTGTAAAATGGAAAGCTGTTTGATTTAATGCACTGTAAAATGAGGAGGCTCCATTGGATGAGGAGAAAAGTGCAAAGTCAGGTACATCTCTGCTGGACAGTCGACATCCGGCCCAAAGCTAGCACTCACAGCCTTTATTTTCACTGATACTTGTTTCACCCTGAGCCACCATGCTGAGTTCAACCGCTCTGATCCCAGTAGCATCCTTTTACTTTCACATGGAGCTGACTGTCAAAGTTTTGGTGTTTCCCATAGCATCATGATATTGTATTACACTTTATCACAGGATGCTTAATAAGGTGTTTTGACTAACTGGGATCATCACATCCAAACTCACTAACGTTTCTAGCGCCTGTGGCGAGATAAGGATACAAATCTCAAGTCATTATAAGTAACTTATGCTTAGCTAATGCTTAAATATGGTGAATTATAGTCAGACAGTCAGTATCATCAGTAAGAATGCACATTACTGGACTGTATATTTACCATGTTGAGGTGAGTTTTAATGGTATTTTGCATAATTTTTCAAATTTTTTTTTGTCTAGAATTAACATTGTTGTTAACCAAAAGTTTCAAAACATGCCCAATGTTTCAAATGTTATACAAAAAACATATAATAAATATATCATAAAAATATATAATAAACAACATAATACAGAAAAAAAAATGTTTTAAGGGTTAATAAACATTTCAGTTCCAAAAAATCTGAATTTTCTGGTTATTTTTTGATGGGTTGGGCCTTACAGGGTTAATACTCCACTGAATTTGAGCTTCTGCGGAACATTTCATGTCAAAACCAACCTTCATTAATGCTCACGTCCTTAAGCTAACATGGATACAATTTCCACTAAATGCAGATTCAAAAATTTTAATTTTAATACAATCAGGAGTGGGCAGTCTTTTGTTTTGATGCCAGTTAAATAAAATGACTAATATCATGGCAAATAACCCTATTCTGAGTCGCCCTACTGTAGCTTCTATCCTGCATGAAAGCAACATGCCTAAGGTGTGTCTATCTTTTTTATAGCTAAGATAAAGTAATTTATCATTAGAAAAACAGTGACAAGATAAGAGGAACCAACCCTATATTGTCAAAAGGAGTGGGATACTGGAAATGACTGATCTCCATCTGGTGTCCTGATGCAAATGTTCACACGCGCATGTTATTCTAAGGCAAGCCTCTTTACACACAGATGATAAGTGGGGCTGAGATCTGAGGCATAATGCCACACGGAGAGGCCCCAAAGCACGTGAGCAGAAAAATGTTTCTACAGCCCTGAAGCTAAAGACAGCATGCCACACTCACACATCAAGGTAGAACAGGATTTAATCTTCAGGGGATTAATAACACACAGTGTGTTTTTGTCTACAACACTGCAACTAATTATTTATACTCTTCTTTTGAAACACAGCTTTATCATTAAAGAAGTACCGACAGGTGTCATTTAGGATAAGAAATAGGTTGAAGAAATGTCATATTATAAATGTAAATAGTGAATAGAGAAATATAAAGCTTAAACAATGGAAGAAATACTGCAAACAAATCAAAGAAGAATAAACTTTAAAAAAGCAACAAAGCATAAGCCGAGGCCACCACATGTCTCAGATGTGTTTATACTTGATTTCTGTCTTCACTGGGTTCTTAATAGGGTTCATAAATGTGTGCAATACATGTAATAAAATAAACTGATCCGTAAGGCCAGTAATGTTGTGGGGATGGAGCTGGACTCCTCCCTTAAGGTGGTGTCGGAGAGGCGGATGTTGTCCAAGATAAAGACAATGTTGGATAATACCTCC
>VUQR01001552.1:0-10854 GCA_015108515.1 Hemichromis elongatus | reverse complement strand
CCGCGTTTTCCCCCCCCCCCCCCCCCCCCCCCCCGCCAAATGCTTTACACTACAAAGACACATTCATCAACATATTTATATCAACTGTTTATTCTACCCACTACCTGTTGCACATCCACAAAAATTCGAAATCAAGTGTTAAAATCGCCAAGATACGGATGTTTTCCGACTGTGAGAGGAAACCAGAGAACCCGGGGAAAACCCACACAAGCACAGAAAAAACATGCAAACTAATCGTCGCAAGCCCTCAGAAAGGTTCACATCCACAGGCTTTTTTTTTTTTTGACCTGTGAGCCAAAAGTGCTAACCGCTGCATCACCACACCGCCTACTTGTTGCTGGAACGTAAGAGTCCACAGAAAATCTTTTCTCCACTATCTCAAAATTCACAGCTCTCTCCGTGACTCAAGATGCTTTTCATGTTTGTAAAATCCTCAAAAAAATCAAAGAGAAACAAAATAGATTAACACAACTGAAAGAGGAATTTGATCATTCATTGTTTGCTTTTTATGCATCTTTTCATGCAGTCTGAACCGCCCAGGCGTCCGTGTGGTGATCCATCAAGGGCATTTGCAATAACTCCACAATGGAATGTACAGCGCGGTGAAAAGCCTCACAAAGGTCACAAAGATAGCTGCACTGAAACTAGAAATGAATGAGAGCCCTGTTTTGTTGGAGCTTGTAGGTAACAGTGGCACAGTTTGCTGATGTTTGTGCTCAGGGCTCTCGTGGTACAATGGGTATTTTGTTTGCTTGTGTGCCGCTGGCCAACTTTACTTGCCAAGAAAGGAGATACAGTTCAACTCCTGCGCTCACAGCTCACTATGCAGACATCTATGATGTCACAGAACGATCACACACATCTTACTGTGTGTTTAATGAACATTTCTGGCAGTAACAGCATATCACAGGAATATATTCAGGTGTAATTCAACTTCTGAAAAAAATTCAATATGTAGAAAACACACAAATCTTCCATTTAAATTAAATAAAAAACGCAACAAGTACTGTGCTTTAGGACAGCTGATAATATCTGTCTACTTTTAAATCTTCAAGGAATATTTTAACATTAAAGGAATGTGATGTTTATTCAGCAGCGCTAATCCAGAGTCAGAATCTGATATAGTGGAGAAATTCTGCTCAAAATGCATTCCTTCCCCACCCATATTTTCCCAGATAGTTTAGCAACTTTCCGCTCTGCTTCGTCACCACGCCCTTAAATTGTGTAATAGATATTTAAGGATATTTTCTCACCCTAACAGATAAATCAGTCACAAAACAGGGATGGTTAAACATACAGCCCAGCCACTAGGTAGAGCTCAGCGACTTCACTGACTTGGGTCTGTGACTGTTATGTTCAAGCACTTCCTGAATGCGGCCGGGTTAATCCACAGGTGGGTGTAAACAAGAGAACTCTGAATCAGCTTACTGGGGAAGTCACGCGCAGATGTGTGTAAATTAACATGACACAAAGAAAACTGTCCAAATGTGCGACCAAATTAACGTAATAACTAAGATTTCACACTTCTTGTTTTTCCATTCTGCTTGGATTACAATGTATTTACTGTTAGTACTTGTGTCTTTTTATATTTATATTTCTGTTAATATCCATTTATATCTAATGGTAAATGGTCAATGAACTACTAGTTTTCTACTCTGAGAACTCAACATGCTTTACACAGCTTGCCTCATTCCATCGTGCATTCATACATACACGATGGATGCATCGGAGAGCAACTTGGGGTTAGTATCTTGCCTCAGGATATTCGTTTTGCAGACTGGATCAGTCTCTGTTTCTACACTTCATTTCATACACTTGCTTTGTTGTCTGTTGTCTGCATATTCAATTTTCCTCTGAGATTAATAAAGTTTCTCTGATTGTAAAAAAAAGAGTGGAGAGCAGCACTGAGGGCTGACAGTCATTATAGGTGACACAGCGTCACAGATCCATAAACCATTTCTCCACAAATGCCCCTCACTAAAGGTGGGCAGATAAATCCAAATTTCTACACTATCAATACCAACGCTGGTGTTTTTATCGATATTAACGGGATAGGACTGATACTTTGTTTTTATCCCCCCGAGTTCAGTATGTAGCCCACTAAATTGTTTTAAATAAATATACCTCAAACATGCACTATTAAAAATGAAAATTTTTTTGCTGTCATGTTTATTTCATTTATAGCCTAAACAACAGAGGTTTACCCAAACTGCTTTAGAGTCCCACATGTTTACAGTCCAGGCCTCCAAAAAACACAGTTTTATAATAAAGGTTTTTTTTCTGGTGGTTCAAATGTGATGGTGGTTCATCTCACAAATCACGAAATGCTCTCCTCTACATAAACTGCCTTTATAAGTAAAAACTGTTGGTATCAGTATTGATATTGGCAATACTAGCCCCGTATTTACTTGGTATCGAATCAATACCAAACTACTGCCCCTGGCCTCTGTTAAAGCTTTGGTAATTATGTTACCATTAAAAACATCTGAATACTTAACTAGCAGTTTGGTCATTTGTTTAAACATGTGGTCATTAAACATCTGAATTTACTCTTTGCATTTTAGACTTTTGGTCCAAAGACAACAAGATATTTGGAGAAATCAGCTGGAGCATGTTTGGTTTTGTAACACTGCTTTATTCAGATCTAGACCAAACTGTTTATTAGAATAATATGCAAAATGATCAGTAATGAAGAGTATTAGTTAGTTGCAGATCTCTGATCTCTTTCATTTACTAAATTTAATTGAGCTCAAAAGGGATAAGGGATTAGTTTAATCTTAAAAAAAAATGTTCTAATGCTCATGAAAGGAGGAGCAACCCATCTGTGCAAATTTTACTAGACTGTAAAATGTGGAGAACTGTAAATAAAGTGTTGCCTTTGAGTTTTTTCTGTTATTCCCTTTGGATTGTTTGGCCTTACTGAGGCATTTGGTGAGATTCCAAATGATGAGTCACTGGAAGCTGTTACACGCTCTGCTGTGCTTCTCCCTTCGTGAAGCTGCACGAAATCAAAGCTGCGGGAACTGAATCTGAACCTTTACCAGTAACATAGCTGAGACACCCAATAATCCAATTTTACAAAAGTAAACACCAAGCCCACCCGGAGGATCTCGGCACACTCCTCACAACCCAAAGCAACAACTGTCTTTGAGACATTATATTGCAATTTTTTCCAGTCAATTATTAGTCAAATTTAGCTGAAGCTGGTTACACGCTCGACTGCTACTTCATCTGAGACATAAAGAAACTGAGAAATGATTGACAAAAGCACTTATTTCCCTTCATAAAAAGTGCTAAATTCTCCTTATAAACGTCTCAACTGTAAAATGTGACAGAAAATAACACACGCAGTAATCCTTGAATTAAGGGCAAGTCCGTGTGCTGATCGACATGAACATACTGAGAAGCCACACAAGCCAGAACATGATTGACTGCAGTTCATATGAACAGTGGAAACTGTTGCCAAGAAGCACCAGTTTTATGTGTCTGAACATGAGATGTGAATGGAGGAAAGGAGGAAGAGTGCAGAATCCATGCATCTAAAGATCTGTATAAAGGATATTTCACATTTTTTTAAAGAAAGAAAAACAAGATTTTAAGTCAAACGTATCAAGTTTAAAGCATTTAAACAGCTTAGCCTAGTCATCCAAGTTAGCAAGGCTTTTGTTCCGGTAGATTCATATTAAGTACCAATTATGTGCAATTGACATTCATTTAATTTACTCTCTTACTGCTTTTTTAAAATTCTGCTTCCGGGTCATCACCTCCAATTATTACCTGTATTATGCTGAAACATTAGTGGAAACAGCACCCATTACCGCTGCCCCTCATACTGCTCACCCAAAAGGCGTCTTAGAGACAGCGGTTTTATCGTCTTTCTTGGTAAGTGATTTATTACTGTATCCTGTTATACACACTAAGTGTCCCAGAGAGTGAACCTTTATCTCATTCGTACCACCCAGACATGAATTAATTCACTTCACCATTTGACTAATGTGTGAACAGATATGAACACCTTTTATCCAGCTACTGAAAGCCTTTTTCTTTCTCCATGTGTTTTGAAACTTAAACGAACTGATGTGAACCACCAAACTGTAGGAAACACATATTCACGCTGTGTAAACACGTCAAACAGGACACAGTTCAAAAGTCTTTATTAAACAAAACAGAGGTGCAGTCCCAAAACATCTGAAGGTTAAGGCTCGTTCGCTGTTTTATTTCTGTACAGTACTTACAGCTCTTACTTCATCCCAAATAAGGTATTAGTAATCTGATCTTGAATTACAACATTTCTTTTGTACCGATTTAAATTTTCGTGTCATCTACTGAAGTAAAAATCAAGTTCTGTAAAAATTAATTGAAGCTGTGTTTTAATCATTTGAACTTAAATATCGTTTAAACAAAAAAAGACGCTATTTTAAGGTCAACACATAAAAAACATTTTTAAGTGTGAAAATCATAAAATGTGAATCACACTGGGACAATTAGGATTTCCACACTTGTCTCACTACTGGAAATACACTTTGTGGTTTAAGCTGCCTGGAAAAAGCGTGCAAAAGGCAGCCTTCATAATGTCCACTTAATACACCATGCATGCAGTTTGCATATTGGCACAATTTGACATCACATGGACTTTGTGCTAGGCATCTGGTAGACTAAAGACTGTCCGATCCAACTGTGTTAGACCTTTGTGTTCTCACAAGCACCTCTTTAGGTCAGTCCTATGAAAGTTGACAGCTTTAGAGTTACTGGTTCTCTTTTAGTGGTCAGCTGTGGTTTGGGTTTTCCTTTTCCTTCTTTCTAAAAAATATTCTGGTTAATATTGTTTTTTCAAGCCCACCCATCACTCTTCATTTAGAAAACACAAGTATGCGACGAACCTTAGCTCCACACACTCAGCTTTTATTTAACTTGCTTCTTACATCTGATGGCAGTTGATCCAGCAGGCTATCTTCTACTATCAGCCCACTCAGCAGGGGACAGTCCCCTATCTCCTGAGGTAAGTACGCCAGACGGTTTCCTTTAATATCCAGCCGGACGAGCTGGGCAAGGTTGGCTACTTTTGAGCTGAGGTTTGAAAGGCGGTTGTTACCAAGAATCAGCGTTTTTAGCCTTTTACAGGAGAACAGCTCTTCTGGCACTGTCTCTAAGGAGTTGAAAGCTGCAGAGAAGAACTGAAGGCTCTGCAGGATGTTCACTTCAGAAGGGAGAGAGGTGAGTTGATTGTGAGAGATGTCGAGGTGCCTGAGTTTGGTGCAGTAGAAGAGCCGAGAGGGAAGCTTTCCTAGCTTGTTCCAGCTAATGTTCAGTGTCTCCAAGGTATGCAGCTTAGCAATATGGTCAGGGATGTATGAGATTTTATTGTGCCATAGCCGAAGTGTCACCAAATGCCTGCAGTGCTGTAAGCTCAGGATCTCCTCCACAGTAGTGAGTTTGTTTTCCTTCAGGTCCAGCTCCTGGAGATTGCTCAGGCTGAAGACAGCACTCGGGATGCGCTCCAACTCACAGCCCACTAGTTCCAGTGAAACTAAGTTGGTTAACTTCTTCAGGATGCTTAAAGCCTGAACCCTGACACTTTCATTGTAGATACGTAAGCGCTGCAACTGCAACGCAACATCTGCTATGCTGGAGGGGATCTTTGTAAGTTTGGAGCGAAAAGTGAGGACCCTCAAAGCTCTAAGCTCTTTAAAGGAATCCAGAATGGGACTTTTGGACACCTCGTTGGTTAAAGGACCTTCCAGATGGAGCTCTTCCAGGCAGTTTAAGTTGTACATCCACACAGGAACCTCTTCTAAATACTCAAAGGTTAGATATAGAATCTTTAAATGTTCTCTCAGGTGGTTTAGGGCAGCAACTTGGAGCTTTGCAGGGCAGTATATCATTGACAACTCCTGGAGAGACTCTAGCTTTGCTATACTAGCTGGTATGGTGACATTCTTCATCTGCTCGAGTTTGAGTGATTCCAGTTCGGGAATCTCAAAAACGGTGTCTGGAAGCCCCGGTATCATTAACAGGTGTAGCTCCAGCCGGTTTCTGGTGTTCCTGGCTAGATGCGTGCGCAACTTTTTGTCAGTCCACTCGTAGTTTAGATTAAGCTGATGGAGGCGGCTCTCGCTGACTTCAGAAAGGAAGACGGCAAACCTTTTAGAATAAAGAGCATCATATTGGTCCACGAGATGCAGGAGAAAGGCAAAATCATTCTTCACATCAGGTATGTCATTAATTCCGGTCTCCAGTCTGACCTGCTCAAAGTAATACTCCTTCAGAGGTCGATAGAAAAGCCAGTAGAGGGTATAGATACACAGAAGTCCAAATATGGCCACAAAGCAGATATAGCAGTAGGCAAGCTTGGAGAAAAGATGTGCTTTGTTGTGGTTGCAGCAATAGATGTCAAAACCAGTCAGCTCAGGCGGAACCAAACACTGCACAACTATCTCAATGTTCGGTGCCAGCAATGCAGTGTAAATAATAACCACAAGAAACTGGATGACCTTTACTGAAGTTTGCAGCACGTACATGACGTACAAAATGTCTTTTTCCTCTACATGAGTTCGGAGCTTCTTCACCTTTTCAAACAGAGCTTTGGCTTGCTCTCCTTCCTTCTTATCCAACAAAGAGAGAGTAGACTGCGGTTCTGCACTTTTCTTTTCTTGATTAGACTTAACAGAGCAGGAGCGAAGGAGGCCCACAGTCTCCTCCTCATCGATTTGTCGCTCTGTGGAGCCTTTAGTCATAGTGTTCCTCCTCCAGTTGACTAGCTTCTCCTCGCCTCTTTCCTCAGAAACTTCACTCAGGGCTCTTGTGGTCCAGGGTGAGTCAAAGCACTTGTCAAGAATGTTGACAAAGAGATCAATTTTAGAAGATGTCCCAGGAAACTTGAACCAGAAGCTGCTTGTTACCATGAAGATTATGGTGTGGATAACCACGAGGTACGGAAAGTACTTTGCATACCAGTGGACAGACCACTCATAGCAATAGTGGTTGACAAAGACGTATTGATGAATGTCCAGATTGTTCTTCCGCCCAAACACCTCCACTATGATGGGGCTCGCCGGGGTCACCAGTGTGTGTTGCAACCTCTCAATGTCCCCATAATTGCTGATGTTGCTGCAGTCGATTGCTTTTGGTGTTGGACTGCTGAAGTGGCTCGGCAGACATGAAATCTTGTCTTGGGTGAGCTATAAAAAAAAAGAACACAATAAATGATGTTTGGAATGTGAAAAGGAAGAAAACAGACTTTTACTTTTCACTACATTACTTGACACTACGTGGAGGGATGATCAGATCAATTCCACCTCTTCATTAAGACACTACAAACAAGTGTTTCAGAGTAAAAAGCTCTATTAACGCGCTGCTGAAGGAAAGCAGCAAAACTCCCTCACCAAAGCAGATTGTTTCCCTGGGAATCCACTTTAGTGGAATATTTTCTTTATTCTATTTTAGAACAACAAGATTTTGTGCTACTGCACCTTAAGATTAGTTTATATTAAATACAGAGGTTAAGGAGCACAGCTGATCTAACAGCACTAGGTGAAAGGGAGATTTAATTATGACATTTCTATTTTTACATTTGATTGGATCACCTATGTCTGAAGAGAAAATCAAATTAGAAAGTGCTCTGCAGTTTGGATAAAAACAGATTAAAGAATGAAACTGCATACCTACAAACACAGCCTTTCATTCATTCCTGCACTAAAACTTGTGCATACACATGTGAGATGAACAAAAGGCTTCAAATAATGGGCTAGAGACTGAGTAAAAGCTAACCTATATTTTCAGAAGTCGTTTAAAACAAACAACAGATTCAGTCAAACTGATAGGCTGAGAACGGCTGTTCCAAAGTTTAAAAACTACAAATGAGTTTAAAATGAGAGCATGGAATAGTTAGGAGCCATGATCAGATGATCTGAGAAGCCGGCTGCAGTTAAAAACTTGGTGATGTAGGGCTTTATCGTTTAGGACATTAATAATAAAGAATTTGAATAAATTCTGACTTTTAGTGGAAGTCAGTGTAGGAATATGGTAATATGTGCATATTGGCTAGTTTTTTGTTAGCAACATAGCTGCTGTATTCTAAGCCAGTGGAAGACGGGTGAAAGCGGACTGAGAAACGCACGTTAAAAGTGAGTTAGAATAGGCCAGATGGGAGAAAAGTAAAGTATGTGTGAAAAGTTCTTTACTACTGGTTGATTTTTGAGACGTTTCGTAAATGTAAAGAAAAAAGACGATAAACTTTAAGGAGTGAGAATTTAGGTCAAAAATATCACAAAGGTACTTATCAGATAATTTATTTGCTAATACATTTTATATGTTTAATTGCTTTATTGAAGTACAGAATTACTTTATAAATGTTGAATAAATAGCAAATATTCTAATGAGCGTCGGACTATAAAGAACCCCGTTGTTTCCTAAATTATTTTCACAGAGTCTTCTGTGTAATTTCTATCAGTAACTTTTATGCCCATCATCCTGAAGAATTTGTAGAGCCTGTAGATGGTGCAGCAATTCAGACAGCTTTGTGAACAATTCTTTTCATGAATGCGTCCCCTGTAATGGCCCTTTGTTGTTGGTGTCTACGCTTAAACAACAATTGTACAATTAGAGGAATAAACTGGTGCTTCTGCTCTGAAAAACGCAATAGCTAGGAAACCTGCAGTAAACAAGTTGTGGAATTAGTATGTTATTATAGCTGATTAGCGCTGATTATACTGTAGTCCCTTTTCTGTACTTCGGTGCTATTTTAATGTGACACAGAAATGATATTCATGTGACGAGAGACACACATTAAGCAGCCAGTTTGTGATCTGAATGTGCAGAAAGTGGGTCAGGAGAAACAAGTTCGTTCGGCTGTAGTGCATGTGTTTTTGCGTGACCCGGAGGCCAAATAATGCGGAAATTACCATGGCATTTACAATGAGACAGACAAAACAAAATACTCCGATGGGTTGTTCTCGTGTGCTGCAGTCGATGAAGATTAGGAAAAATCTTCTTTTTTCTTGTCTGGCAGGTTATAAGTCAGCAATGACTTAGTTTCACTTTTTGAAAACACCTTACCTGCAAGGTGCATCCAAAGACTCCAATCATGAGCATAGCAATGCACAGGTACTCCGAGAAAACATCCCACCATGGTTTGAGGACCCTATACTTCGAGTTGGGCTCTGTGCCGAGGGATCTAAATTCACCCACTGGGATCATCCTGGCTGCTGCTCCACACTGATGAAAGGAGGGGAAAGGAAAGGAACGGGTGGATTTGAGCAATGAGACTGGAACAGGCCTTCAATGCAGGGAAATCTCCAGAGAAAATACTGTCAAAGGTTTTAAAGTTACATGACACAAAGAACACACATGAGCTTTGGGTGTTTATTGGCCATGAATGAATGGACGCTCCTCCTGCGCTCAAAGGGGACTCAAACAGGATAAACTAGTCTGACAGCAAAGAGAGTCTCTTTCTCTGGAAAGAATGGAAACAATTTTGTGTCATGAAGTCCACCTTAACAATCACAAACAGAGAACGAAGGACAGAAGCTCAAGTGTTTTATAACAATACTACTGCATCAAGACGAGTTAAATAACCTGTTCATTTCTGATGTGAGCTGTGTGCGTATGTGCACAATACAAATCATTGCAGCAGACACCTGTCTGGCTAATTTCTTCAGAAAATCGCTGCTGGTGTTAAATTTTAGATAAAAGTGGCGTTTCAACGTTTCTCTTCATTTAACAACGCAGGTAATGAGTGAACTTGCAAAGCTACTTCCGAACTCAAACAAGTATAACCTCGAGAACGTATTTACTATTAAGTTTTAAGTGTCTTCTGAAGTTTGAAATGATCTCAGAAGTAAAACAGAAGCAAGCGTCAGCAAGGTGAATTTTACATACCTGCGCGCACACAGGATCCTCTGGTGTCCGGTGGCAGTGGCCAGTGTTTTTTTCATCACTTTCAAAGTCGCTCACCGGTGTGAAGCTCGCGAGAAATTACGCGACACATCCCAGCGAGGCTTTCAAAATAAAACCACTGTCAGCGAGCCCGTTCAACGCATGTGAGCGCTGACTTTACAGAGGCACACTTCAAGGTACTGTGATTCCTGCAGTTAGTGTACATTTACGCATTTTATTTGTCCAAATGCAGTTTTTCTGATGTCTTATTCTAAAAAATTAGGCTTTACTTTATATTAAATTTATATTTAAATTTAAATGTATATTAAATTTAACCCATAAGACTGCAGACCCATTTTTACTTTCAGGAAAACTAAATCTTAAAACTTTAACAGGAGGGTTCAGGGCTCATGAGTTAATAGATTAAAGCGTATAAGCGGACATTTCTTCACTTATTAAAGCGGAAGATCCCCGCCCGCTCCTATCAATCAACAACCCATAAACGCTTCGGAATACAAGCACGTGGTCTTTTATCGTATGACTTTCAAATGATAAGAAGGCATGGTTATTAAATAACACTCCTGGTCTCACGCCAGACTATGCTCCTTATTTTTCAACCACACCTCGCGTAGTGTTGCATAACCTTGACATTTTTTGTAAATTCATGCTGTGGTAATAATAGGGAGAAGAAGGAGAGAGAGAGGAAGTTACCGCAGTGACTTTCTCTCCACCCAAACTGAATCACAAAGTTATCATTCTGCTGTGTTTGACGTGCATTTCTGGCGACAATCTAACGTCGGGTATTAAGCAAATATTTTAAAGGCCTTAAATTTTCATCTGCAATATTTGAAAGAGATTGTTTTCTTCCTACAAGGAACTGATGACACAGCTCTACATCTTCACATCTTTTTTTTTTTTTTTTTTTTTTTTATTTTGTGTTATTTTTTTTTTTTTTTTTATTTTTTTTTTTTAATTTACTTA
>VUQR01001550.1:70377-82379 GCA_015108515.1 Hemichromis elongatus | reverse complement strand
GCCTTCGCCCGCCTTCGCTCTGTCGCCTTCGCTCTGTCGCCTTCTTCTGCCGAGGCCGATGCAATCGTTTTCACTCCGTTTTCAAAAAACAGTAAAGTCGATGGGGGTGAGGGGAAGTCCGCGTGAGAGAGCAGAGTCATCCACCTCAGATTTTTTTTTTACGACTGAACAGCGTCGCTGCGGCTGCAAATCATCCTTCCGTCTCCCCTCCTCCTTGTCAATGTCATGACCCGAGTGTGGCAAACCTCAAACCTGCATTGGATTTCCTCTCATTCACAAGGAACAATGGCTAAGGGGTTTCCAGGCTACTTGAACATTAATGACTCAGGGGCCTTTAGCTGTCAATAGGGACCAGGTCTCAGTCAGGCACAATATACTCAGGACAGGAGGCTCTTTTTTAATGCTATTGATTGTTTAACCTGACCTTCAGCCATGAAAAGAAAGAGAAGGCAACGGAGAAAGGGAATGTTTCCTGAGCAACTGAACACCTCGGTCCCTCTGTTTCCCCATCTTTTATCCACCGCTACACACCCCCGATTTATCCTATCCTTAAGCCCAGCTTCCTCTCCCCGTCCCACTGTAGTCTTTAAAGCTCGTCCAAAAGAGTAATCCCCATAACTAAAACCAAAAAAAAAAAAAAAACATATCCAATTCTAACTGGATGAGATAGCCAAAGCACTGGTTTGATAGCAAACAAACAACCCTCTTCTTTCCTCAGGACCTGTGCAGGATTATCAATCCTCACGGAAATAAACATCGTTTAATATTTCCTCAAAAGTGCCACTGAGACGTAGCCATCAAGTCAAAGCGCCGTCGTTCACACAATGATGAGAAATTAAGCAAAATTTATCAATCGGATGCCATTTTCATTCATTCTCTCAGAGAGGTATTATTGTTATATAAAGAGCCACGCGGACGACAAAGTTAACTGTACGTTTAAGAAAATGGAAATCCGCCGGCCATCAGGGGAATTTACAAAAGCAGAGAGGCGAGTTTCAAAGGCAGCAGTTAAGCTTGTTGACACATTTTAATCTAGGAGAGCCAGACGTGCGCCTCCCAACCCATGACTTTGTGGGGAGATGTAAAGGCTGGAGTGTGCTTGAAACAGATGTCAGCCTCTTTTTTCCCCCCCCCCTCCGTCCCTCTGAGTGTGATATGGAAGCCATCAACATCACGGGCTGCATTCATAACAGCATTATTGTACCTGGGCTCGGCTCACTTGGAATTCACCACCACGCCACTGCTGTTAAGGCTCTATCTTAAAACATGCACCTGGCTACGTATGGAAAATAAGCTCGTTACTTGCTGGAGGGAGATGAGGAACCCCGCTGGCTCTCAGCAAACTCACCTTGAGGCCCAAACGGCCTTTTTTATTTTATTTTATTTTATTTTATTTTTTTTCCCCCACAAAACAAAGTCTCTACAGTTTCTGGAAAACAAGGGATGTGCTATTGATCTTTAATTTGCATAATCCATTCGCGATTACACGGCTAATTTTTTACCTCAGGTTTATCGTAACTCTGCCAAACTTTGATATGACCAAACGGTAGCGCATAAATATTTATCAAACTAAGTCCCAATTTCAGATCAGATTTGTTATTTTTATTGCAGTATCCTGGATATGGAAGGAATTCAAAAAAAAAAAAAATCATTGAAAAAGACACCATCAGAAACGCCACATCCATGTTATGCTTTGTTGTTTTGTGTAGTTAACTACAGCCGAGGCGGCGACAAAAACCAAAAAAAATATCGGATCATTTAAAAAGTGGACACTACACGAGTCTCCATTAGATCGTCTTTGTTCTCTTGAATTAGCTCCAGCTCATCAAATCCCACACATGCGTGCCCTGTGAACGAACAGAAAAGTGATGAAAGTTGATTTTCGCTCTGCCCGGGAAGGACATTTCCTGCCTAATTGCCATGCCAGTTGATGCCCTTATGTAACAAATATGCCTACAATGACTAATGCAGTGCAGAATCTCCACCCCGCAGATTACACAAGCAATTCAACTAATACATTTTGTCAGCTAAATGAAAGTTAAAGCGAACCGCTTGGCGCTGGGGACTAAACCGCAGGATGCACCAGAGCTCGCCGGTGGAGTAAATCAAATGTTCTCAAGAGCTGAGGCTGTGCCGTTACATCGGTGACCTCAGCTTTCACAAGAACGTCCAAAATCTATCTGCACTGACTGACAATAGATAGCTGGATAAAATCTGATCGATTCATCAATATGTCATAAAAAAGGTTCTTCATAATTCATTATTTTTCTCTTCAAAGCTCGGAAACCAGTGCTACAAACTGTAACAGCATCAGCCAGGTTCGAGCGAAGAGCTGCTCAGGATCAGTGAAGTCTTCTCTGAAAGCTCCATAATCAAAAGCCAACTCACAGGCTCGGCTGTCACGCTGCAGCTTATGGAGCGCGCGTCACCGTGAAACTTAAGTTCTACATAAACATCACTGCCACTGAACCAGATAAGCGACGGGGCCCGCACGGGGGCGATGGCGGAGGTCAGCCCCCATGTCCATTCACATTCTCCTCTCCCTCTCTGTCCTCTATCATGCTAATTATAAGATTCAGCTGTAATCCCGCACAAAGCCGCCGTCTGCCGTGCAGGAAATATTTGTACCCCAGCAAGCCGCTATCACGCATATTGTACATTCCCTGCACTTAATGGGTTATGGAATCTCTTCTCACCTATGCTTGGCGGGGGTTGCACACTTACATAGTTACATGGACTTATGCAAATCCTGTCAGCTCTCCTGCAGTGTTTGCGTGTGAGGCGACGCGTGTAGTGTGGAATCGCTGGCATAGCGGTGGGAATGTGGAGGGGCAGGGGCAAAGACTCAGAGTAGAGTTTAACTCCCAGCGGGATAGGTTAACAGAGTAACACAGCCTGAAGGTCAATTATTCTAACTCATTTGTTTGTTTAGGGCTGAGTGGCGCTGCTTTATCAAGGCTAGCCTTGACACACTTGGATATTTGCCCTCTCAACGGCCCGTGCAAGGTAGTTTTCTCTCAACAATTGATTGAACACACACCTGCGCTTACTGAGTACATGCTGATTGCTCAAAAACAATCGGGCCCCTCTCTATAGGAAGACTGCGGCTGTAGATAATTCATCAGAGGGGGTCTATTGTCTTTCACACAAAGAAGGATAACCGTCCAGTTGTTGGCAACCAAGGTCTCGGTCCAGCGGTTACGGTGTTCCAATTAGAGGGGACGCAGAGGAAGGTCTTGACCCCCATAAACCTTGTCAGCGGAGAGCTGTCAGTCAGAGCACGGCAAAGGGGAGGACCCGTCACCTGGCACGACGGGCAAAAGCGGGCCAGTCGTGATGAGCGCGACATTGACCCGCGCGCTTATCTCCAATCGAGCAACTGCAGCAGATGCAGGCACGCGGGCGGGGGGCGCTGGGGCGGAGCTGAGCGAAGCCCGCATCATTTACGGGTTAAGAACACGACGGCACCGATGAATGAAAGGCCATTCAATTAGAGGTCACCTGGACGCTTCTCATTGTCATGCACGTGCCAGATTAAATTTCCCTATTGCCCGAATGCGTCCTCTCATCTGAGCAGAAGCGGAGCTGCACGAGGCCCCTCTCATCCGAGCGAGGAACGGCGAAGTGCTGTGAAGTTGCAAAATGCATCGCCCGTGCTTGGAAACCGTTTCGCGGCGTAGCGTGAAACGGGGGAAGAAGGTATTACATCAGACTGTGAAGGAGTTATTTATTCAAGCCACAGTTTTAAAATGCATGAGATGCAAGAAACAAACAACGAATCTAAATGGGGATGATTTTTGTGCTCCGAGATGTTTTGATCGCAATACGGAAATTTCACATATAACACGACAGGATCTGAAACAGTTAATGCTGCATGATTAAGCTGCTATTTTGTTTTGGGAGAGACAAAAATGGCTGACAGAAATCACAGTAAAGGAGTCACTGAAGGCTGCTGGTCTCGAACCTTAAAGAGCTCTGATAGTTGTGTGCAGGTTGCCAGGTATCACACTTTTTTAGGATGCTTTGTGTTGTTGTAAATTTCTATTTTCGTAAAATCCCATAACATCATCGTCATCATATATATACTTTTAAATCTTCCTGCTTTGCTTATCTGGAAAAACAACTTATTTCTTTCTTCTTTTTTTTTCCAGTTTGGATAGTTTGAAAAATCTGGATCTCGTGAAGGGAATGCAGTCAGGGTGAATCTATGTCCAACTTTGAAAAAAAAACACAATTTTCCAAGACAGCCCTCACAAATCTTTCATCTCGTGCCAGCACAGAGGTACCGTAGGAAAAGTAAAGTGAAAAAAAAAAACCCTAAGCAGTAAACAGAGTCGCTGTTGCAGCACAGTCACAGAAGCATAAAACTGCGCCAGTACAACAAATGCACTTCGAGCTCTGCCTGCCCACTATCCTGCATTTCCTCCTTCTCCCCGCGCACCTGGATCCTCTTTGTGAACATCTGAATTTGAGGAGGTGAATATACTCTGTAAATATGATCAATTCTATTAAAAAAAAAAAAGCAAAATAAATTAAAATAGACACAAAATGAATTCCAAAGCTCAGCAGATATTTGAGGACAAAAAAGCTCCAGAATGGATCATTGCTTTGAGTAAAAGCTCCTGTACCCTCACGTTATGTTTATTAACAGTCTGGATAACTCCGTTCAGTTCAGTTCAGTGACTTTGTGCCACTCCTTGGACATTAGAGGATTAGAGTTACTAATTAAAATGATATTATTGCACAGGAAGTATCCAGTGGCGAACTTGCTGACGGGAGCAACGTGATATTTTGTGGCCCCGAGGGTTCGTTTTGAACTCAGGCCACCGGGCATCTTTTACAGAAATCAAACAGACTTCTGACAATCCACACATCAAAACTGATTCTCTATTCCTCTCACCCATAGACTGCACGCTCCCACCACTGTGTCCACGCCGTGCATGTGTGCACGCCAAAGATGCAAATAAGTGCATTTTCTGCCAATAATATTGAAGCAGTCTGGCAAAAAGGACCGTCAGAACAAAGGAAAGGTTAAGGAGAGAGACGTATACTTAGCCTGTCTTCAGCTTCGGTAAATAAGATTGCGTATTTGGTAATCTAAATAACTTTACGTACATATTTAAAGTAGTCCGAGTCGCATTACATCAGCACTACGCGGCTTTTGCGATTAGCTGTGACCTCACAGCTAGAATCCAGCGCTCTGTGTGGAGTTTGTATGTTCTCCCTGTGTCTCAAAGGTAGCCCGGCTTCCTCCCACAGTACCCACAAAGAATGAATTCTTTTGCCAAAAGTAACTGTGGTGAATTTCGATATTGTGACAGCCCTCGTCACCACAGGTTTACCTCTACAAAATTAGCTGTCGAATGGTTTGTGTATACACAGTGGACCGGATTGAAGTCAAATTACCAGCTCAAGTGATTGTGTAAGTCTGTCCGTGACAGTATCACACACAATGAGAGGGACAGCTTGAAAAAATAACATACCAATTTTTTTTTTTTTTTTTTAATATTACGTTGGCGCTGCGCTCCTTCAGGTTACCAAGAATCATCTCGCACTTATTTCAGGCATTAGATCACACTGATTATCATCCCACCTGGTCCGTGCTGAGGTTTTCAGCTCCTGCGATATTGTTCGGTCTCACATCCTCGGAGAACTCAGACAAGGTGTTGTCACTGACAACGCAAACCATCCTCCCCTCATTCTCCGCTCCAGACATGTGGAGGATTCCTTGACACTGACAACCAAGTGGCAGTGCTATGACAACCTGTTAGTAAGGTAATGTGTGAGTGTGTGTGTGTGTGTCTGAACACTAGTAAGGGGGTGTTTGATGGAAAGATGATTGAGGGGACGGAACATGGCAAAAGACATGCAGCTCTAGTCGCTGTCACTTTGAGGGGTGTGTGATGAAGTTGGTGTGTCTGCAAGCCACTTGTTTTTCTTTCTGTCTTTAACTCCTAACTGAGCACGCCCTCCCGTCCTTTCCCAGCGCCGCTTCTCCTCCTCCTCACCTCGCCTTGTCCCAAAGCCCAGCACAATACATCAACGGGTGTCCAGACCGCCGCTCTGTAATAACTCTGCAATCTCGGGAGGAAATGCTCTGTCACAATGCATGAGACAACATCTTTTTTTAATCAATTGAGCGAAACAAACAATGCGCGCTGACAAACACTGCCAACAACCACCAAAAACACGCTGAATGAAGAGTGATACACAAATGGAAAACTAAATTACTGTCACCATCTATCTGAGTATGGATCCCTTATTAGGAACAACGAAAGGAACGGAGAGAAAGACGGCGGCGTGAGCAGAGACGAAAAAGACAAAAATAAAAAGAGATGAACGCGTAATCTTTAAAATTACAACCCTTCTAATTTTGCCCCCTTTCATCGCTTTCAATTATTAAGCGCCGCCTTTAAGAGCGTGTCACTTTATAACCACAGAAAGACCAATAGTCCCTAAAGCTGCACGTTACATTAGTAGACTATGTGGCAAACGACTTTCATTTAGCTTTACAGCTGACGCGCTTTTATGTCCCTGTGAAAGCTATCCTCAGAGCCAAACGGTCACGTGGCGGGGAACGCGAGTGGGGGAAGAGGGGGAATAAAGATAGATGTGAGGAGGGAGTATATCAGTCCATGAGCACAATGGCTATAATTAATCATCAGCTGTGTTATTTCTTATCGGGAGATTATTTAGGGGAGGAGGGGCTGCGAGATGAAAAAGGTGGAAGGAGATTGTTCAACAGAGGGAAAGGTGCGCACGGGAAGTGTTCCAGCATTTTAGGTGCGATTGCGCCGCAAGACCTGGAAACCCCGTCTGCCACCGCTCATTTTAACAGTCACATAATCAAATGAATATTTCAGGCACAGCGAGGCAGACTCTGTAGATAAGGCTGAAATACATTTTTGGGAGAGTTCATCAGGGGAAAAAACTGTAACTTTCAACACAAATAGCCACAAAACTTACTCCAATAAATAGGTCCCATCCATTTTCTTCTGCCTATCCTCATCAGGGTCACGGTTGGGCAGCTGGAGCCTAGAGGTGGGGTACACCCTGACCCACGGCTAACACAGAAAAACAGACAACCATGCAAACTCGTGGGCAATTTAGAATCACCAATTAACCTAACCTCACTAAGTAAATGTCTTTGGACTGTGGGAGGAGGCCGGATACCCTTAAGAGAACCCAAGCAAACACAGGGAGAACGTGGAAACTCCACAAGAGAGACCCCGGACAGGCAGTGGAGTCCAACTCAGGACCTTGCTGTGCAGAAACAGTGCTAACCACCACGTCACCATGCTATCCCTTACCAAAACAGTAATCGATTTCATACAAATCAGCACTGGCTTTTAGCTACATTTAATAAACATAATTTCCAACAAAGAGCTGTCTGGTGTTAAAGTGGTGCCATGAAGAATATTGTATATTCTCTCAAAAGCAAAGATTACCGCTAAAACTTTGCATGCTGATTAAATAATCACGATTTAAGTGTTTTGCTAGCAGAAATATAGAAAAAGGGAGAATCTGAAAATATTCAAACCATCTCCTGCAGATTGGCCCTCTTTGTTTTGAGCTGCTCCTCAGACCAGGCATGCACAAAGTTATACAAAGGTGTGTTCAGGCTCCGTGTGGCCTAAAAAGCAGTCTTTTGGCTTCACATGGGAGTCAAACTCCGTACTCAGAGATTAAAGTCGCTTTTGGCTCATCAGTTTATGCTGTTCCACCTTGTCGTTTTTTTGTATTTTTGTTTTATAAATATGACTCAACTGATCTCATCTGAAAAAAAACCTGTGATTTCCCAAAGTTTGCCCTCACAGGTTGTTTTTTAAAGCCTGAAAATGAAACCTGGATAAGCGGATGAGATGAAGGAGTCTGGGTACATTTGAGATGATCTGAGTTCCAATAGGCTGAAAGGTTATGGATTTTGGTTGTTTTTTTTTTTGGTTTTTTTTGTTCGGTGATGCCTTAAGTTTGCTCTCACAAAGACTTGTTAACTGCGTGGTAGAGCCAGGTAGAACGGGTAGAGCCAAAATGTTTGTCCAGGGATTTAAAAAAAAACAAAAACATCCTGATGATAGAAGATTTCAAGACCATGTAGCTAAACTACAACATAATATCCAATGACAGATTAGTAGATTCCTTACCTGTAAATTTAAACCAGCACGAACACCTGGAACAACAGAAGCTACCAGATTCACCGAACTCAAGTTATACTGGATTTGACAGGATAACAAGTCTAGTAGAGCAAAATAATGTGTCTGACACAAGATCACAGGGTCATAACAGATGGCTAGTAAGATATTTGTGCAACACTGCTTTTGATATTCTATGCTTCACTACATCCCCAAACTAAACATAAAAACAGAGAGGGCCAACAAAATCGATTCTGTATGCTGTGGCATGGCCTTTAGTTGGCAGCTTAGTTACCCACAAAAACTAGGGTGAATCGCTTAAAAAAAGGACTCAGTTCTAGATTTCCAAAAAAATTGTTTGAAATCTTTTCCTGATATGACGATATCTAAAGATAGAAAGAAAGAAAAAACATCCCAAGCGCATATATATATATATATATATATATATATATATACATATATATATATATACACACACACACACACACACACACACACACACACACACACTGAGGTGCAAAACAACTCTCGTCTAGTCTCAGGCCAAAAGGAAATAAGAAGAAACGGTTATTTTTGCAGCGAAAACACTAAAAATCAATACAAAGCATAGCAAGGACCCTGGGAGCTGCTGATGAAAGCCCGTCACCTTTAACTGACCTTTAAGCAGCTTTAATTTGCTACTTCTATCAAGAGCAGGATTTGCAACATGACGCATCAGGCAGCAAAGAGGAAGTAATGATCGCTCTGGTGTAATCCTGCTGTGGTCACATTTAACATCCACATAAACATGAGAATTCTTTCAAGTGAAGGTATGAGATGTTAGGCGTTTGGGAGGAGGTGGGTCTTGGACTGGTTTTGTTGGCTCGTCATTAAATTTCTCTCAGCTTAGTATCTCCGTTTACTTACGGAAAACAAAAGTCTAGACACGATAGAAGTAGAAGCAACGCTAGAACCGCAGAATCTAGGTGGCGCTTAACTGTTTTACCATCAATACAGGATCAAGTACCCTTTCTAATGGCTCTTATATCGATGCCCTGCACTTACAGAGCCACCGAGCCTCCAAAATGTCAACAGTGGCATTTTATGTGCTAATGCCATATGGGTGCAGTGGGGTGGTAAAAAGCTTTTCCTCCTGCACGCTACGCTCAAATGCTAATACCTCGCCACTCTGTGGTCTGCTTCATTTTCACTCCCCGTTATGCTAGATTAGCGGCTGACGTCTCACAGCGAGCGGCCAGCTTGCGTTGATACAGAGGAAGTAGTTCGTGGGTGGCCATTCTGACTCAACCCCAACAGATTGGTGTGCCGTACAAAGCGAGTACACTCCGTGCTCTGCCCGGGCCCCTTCCAGCTCAGCTTCTGCACGGTAGCAAGGTGAAGGGGCCCAAGTGCAACCTGTGCAACGTGTTCCACAGAAATAAAAATTATGTAACTGCCATATTTTGCACCCAGAAATAGCTCAGTGGGGCTGGCACAGTGTTGGGGAGCCATGCATGACAGCACCTGAGAAGTGTGACAAAACAAAAGCTGCAGGAGACATCAGTCAACCGTAGCTTTAGCATCTTTTTTTCCCCTCATTTCCCAATTTGGCTCTCGCCTTTCTCACTGTTCATTTTGTTGAAGAGTTTGTATTTTTCTTTAAACTTTATTATACAGATTATGCTGAAAACTATTTACTCCATGAGGTAATACTTTTGTGCCTTCAAAAGTCCTGAAAATCTGACAATCGGAAATTGTGGTCCAGTGGTAAAGATAGGTAGCGTGAGACTTGGTCTAATAGCTTTGCTCTTTGACAGGCGTACAGTCTCTTTGTTCCTCATCACACTCCATAACCCAACTGACGGCCATGACTCATTTTGTCACTCATCTCCCACACAAAGGCTGTCCTTGCCTTTTTGCCCCGTCAACTGACTCGCTCTAAATCTCTCTGTAAAGATGGGAATAGCACTCAGGCTTTCCTCCCAGAATGGATTTGAAATTAGGTAGATAACCCCTGGAGCGCTTACTCTTTCTGCCATGCCTTGCACACTTGTCACGACCTGCAGGTGTGCCAACGGCCCCCCCCCCACCACCACCCCATCCCCCACTTGTACCCCCAGTCGGCCTGTGATGTGACAGGAACAGAGCATAGTGGTTCTCTGCAAATTGCATGATGTAAAAAAGAAAAGAGAAAGAGAAAGGAAAAAAAACCAAAAAACCGCTGAGGCCCAGAAAACGGCGGTGTTTATCTGCTCCGAGATCTGCAGATGAGCTGACTGATCTAAAGCAAGCAGGGCTCGGGGCAAAATGAGATTTCTAATCCTAAACAAATTCTGAAGCAATGCGGAACAGAAAAGCAGAGCTCCCTTATTTACATAGGTTGGTATCACAAACACGAAGCGACAGGGAGGCGGTCCAGGCAGGCGAAATGTCAACCTTGTTTGAGTGACCTCATAATGCAGATTAACACTGACATAACCTGCCATTTAGACAGGCTCGAGTAATCCGGAGGGTTAAGATTATTTGAATATCAATAGCTTGTAGGCCTATTCACTGATTCATTAGGATGACCATCGCTTTACAGGACGGAGAATTCATTTTGGAATGCCTCAAAGCCGTACTGAAATGTCACAGGGCCTGTCGCTGAGATTTGATCAGTTTCAGAGCGTCAGGCTGAAGGGATATTAAGGCGATCCACAATTCCCAATCATGGAATCAAGAGCTTATGTCATGTGTCGTGTGTACAGGTCACACATTTTAGTCTTGTCATGATTTAGATACACTTAAAGGAGCCTGAGACCAAGGCTAGAAAAATCCAGCACTACAAATAGTAAGGGAATAACAGATAATACCACGTGGAAAATATTTAACATATTCAGATGATGTCATGTAAAAACACAGCAGTGAGTTGTTGTTGTTCATTCTACTTTAGTGCAGGCTAATAAGTGTGTCAGCTTTATCATTATGACTATTAGAGACAGTAAATACCATTGCTGTTTATTATTTTTATGCTTAACTAAATGCGCGCTCGTGAGCATTTTCCTGTTTGTTTTTCATACGTGAAGGTTTGTTTTCACAATGAACATCTGTAAAAATTAATACATGTATTATTGTAAATAATCAGATCAGAGGTCATGGTGTTATTATCGCTTTCACGTGGTGTGCAGGAATCTCAAGCAATTTTTTTTTTTTACGGAGATAACGCCTTTTTTTTAAGTATATGATGGAACTCGAAACGCCTCATTGTAAAAAGGACAGAGTTGCACCGAGTAAAAATAATTATTGACAAAATCGTGTCTGATCTTATCTGGGGGGCGTGGTCTGGTGCTAGAGGGGGCGTGTGTGATCCCAGCCCAGGTAACGTGCGTTTTTGTCGTACTAGAATAAAGTGTAGTTGCACCTCCAGCTCACTAGTTGGCAGGGGTGCTCTTATTGTCAGAGTGTGCGCAGAGAGTTATCACACGGAGTATGCGCACACACTGCACAGAGCGGGAGATATGAATTGTAGTGAACAAACCCTCAAGCGACACCATGAAAAAATATTTAACAGGGACAAAAAGAAAGGCGGACAGGCGATGAAGCCAAATAAACTAAGGGGTCACTTAAAGACATTGCACGCCAATCACGCTGATAAGCCGCTTGAGTTTTTTCAGTGAAAACGTTCCGAATATTGCCAACAATCATCCCGCTTTGTGAATGCTACCTCAGTAAATCAGCGAGCACTGTTAGCATCATATAAGGTAGCGTAGAATAAAGTGTTAAACAGAGGTGTACATGTAATTTTATAGACGAATGATACTATTTATAGTTGTGTGTGTGTGTGTGTTTGTGTGTGTGTGTTTGTGTGTGTTTGTGTGTGTTTGTGTGTGTGGGGCGGGGGGGGGGGGGCCT
>VUQR01001550.1:55819-70357 GCA_015108515.1 Hemichromis elongatus | reverse complement strand
GGATGCTTTTTTTCTTCCTAGGGGGGGCCATAACAGAAAATAATTGAGAAGCACCGGTCTAAACCGGCCACCTCTCGTGGATCTGCATACTTACTAAGGCCTGATTTTGTGACAAAGTCAGTCGGAGTTTTGGATTTTCGCATGTTTGCAAACGAAAAAAATAACTGTTATAAATTTTTATAAAGCTCAGGCGTCTGAGATGCTTTTTGCTCTCCTCGAGCAGCCAAATGTTTGGTTTCTTCCCCGAGCATTTACTGGCTAAAACAGCTTGGACTGTAAGCAGACAACAGAAACGAGAAAGCTTCTGGTTCCAAATCTCTTTTGCCTGAAATATTCTGCATTTTATACGCACCTATTCATTTATAGAGCCCTACATTATCGTACATGCCCTATATTATCATTTCAAACTTGAAAGTCTTCTCGTCACACAAGAGCTCAAATGCAATGTCAAGTTATCACATCGGCAGAGCAGTCTCTCTTTGACTCTTTCTACTAGTCGTCGAATCAGCAGGCTCTGGTCCTCGTCCTCGCTAGTTTTAAAAGAACTTCGAGAGCACAAACTTTTACACTTTGTTATACGTCACGTCTCAAATTGAGATCTCTTATATGTCATGGTTCTATTTATTTGACAGGTGCAACAAATACAAAAAATGTTCTCTCAGGATAATAACTGAAGATATAAAGTAATAAACACCTACTTGAAAAATATGTCTCTTATTACAACAATACCATTCTTAGCCTGCCAATACTAGCAAAATGTGCTAGTTTTTAGCAGCAGGTTATTACAGTACTATAATATATTAGTATACTATATACACAATGCAGTCCGTATTTATTTTTGTAGGCAGTTTATTCAGTCATTGTTTCTCAGTAAACTCAAAGACCACCTCGCCCTTGCTTTCCATCTTGATTAAACAGCGCAGCATAATTGTGTTCACTCGCAGTGATTGTGCATTTGCCATTAAATGGTAAAGATACTGCCCACACTTAAACTCATTGCAAGTATCCAAGCATATCCATCCACTGAGAACAATTTGGAAACAGTCTAATTTTAGAGCTATATTAATTTTTTTTTTAAAAGAAAAAGAATCTGATCTTCACCAAATTAATTAGGCAGGGTTGAGTGAATGTAGTGAATGCTGGGGGAGCAACCGGGTAATCAAAGATGGTCTTAAATCATCAGTTGTTCTACAATACCCCCGCAGCGAGCCCAATGAAAGAGTATTGGAAATTAAAAAATGACCATCATTTATTGGTCGCCGCTTGAAGCCAGCCACCAGAGCAGAAGCCCGATGGCTGTTCCAAGGCCTGTTTGAGTCCACGTCCTCGCAGGCCCCCGCAGTCACACCAAGATTAAGAGCTCTGGCTTTCCTTATGAAAACACAGTTTCTGGGGCAATTCCAAGAAGCTGAGTCTCTCCTAAAATCAGAAAATGGGCAGTAAGACAAAAGGCTGTGAATAATTTACACTAAATAAACACTTTCTGCAGAAGAGTTATAGTTACTGTTTTAGTGTTAGGAGCATTTAGTACCTTTTTTAGTGGTACCTTCATACTGTATATGCTGTGTTTTTAATCACATATCTGGATTATGCATGTGTTGTGCATCAATTTGCTTAGGATGAGATTCTTTTTTTCTGTAATCAAAATGTTACAGTAACACAGGCTGCATTTTACTTACTAACAACACCAAAAAGAAGTAATATAACTGTTTCAGAAACCCTTATGTACCACATGTCCAAAAATAAGGTATTAAAGAAAATAAGAATATGAAGTGAAAATACAATAATCAGGAAAACTGTTTTGGAATGGTTGCTCAAATTGAATTTCCATCCGTGCATCCAGCTGGAGCCTATTCCAGCTGTCCGGGACAGGTCGCCATTCTGACACAGGGCTAACACATACATGCAGACAACCATTCTCACTCACATTCACGCCTATGGACTATTTAGAGTAGGGCTGGTTGATATAACGATATATCGGATGACGATATGAAAACATCCATCAATACGCTATCGTTTTTTTTGTGGTGGTGCAAAAACAACTGTTTAATATTGCAGTATTTTGTCATAGTTTTGATGGTCACTGAAGTGGATTTATTAATTTCTTAAAGTTCTGTCTTTCTCTTATATTTAAAATAACCACACTACGGTCAGACAAGCCCCTGTTTTTAAGCGTTGTCGTTAGCAACAACGACGGTAAACCCAGCGTGTGGCTCCGCCGTCCGCTTGTTTATTCTCCACAAAAACCTGTCACAATAAAGCTAAACACCCTGTTGAGATTTTTCAAAATAAACTGAAATGATGACAAACAGAAACACCAGTCAAAACAAATCCAGGACCTTATTTCTAAACGAGGCATGAAGCATGTGAAACGTCTGACACGGATCAGGAAACTTTACTATGCAAATTATCCCGCAAACCGGTCCCCACCTCAGACTCAAACACGGCAGACATGGTCAACCACCTACGTGAGAATCACCTGAAAGAGTGTGGAGAGAGTTTACGGATGAGAAGCAAAATAGAGCCGTCTGGTGCTCAAAATAAACCTTAGACTCAAACGTTAGAACAGGCTTTTCCCGCCAGCACGCCGCCTAATAAATACTCTCAAAGAAATTGGCAGCCGTTACAACTTATATCTAAAAATATGTGGTTTCATGCATGGTTCAAAAAACTCCAGGTACACGACGCCCAGCTGAAAACAGTTCACTCAAGCCGAGTTGCCCAAGATTCACTGATTTTTGTGATACGTATATATCATTGTCAGGGCGATAAATGTCTTATATCAGGATACGAGAATTTGTTCATATCGCACAGCCCTAATTTAGTGTTTTCAATTTACCTAACCCCACTAACTTTGGACTGTGGGAGGAAACAGGAGTACCCAGACAGAGCCCGAAAGAGCCCGGCCTGATGGCGGAGTAGCTCATCCAGCTCACCATCCATCACAGTTCATATGCAGCTATAGAATGACAAATGGGACCTTCACCTTGAGCACAGTTTGTGTGTACATCCACAAACTGGGGATGTATTTGTGTAAGTTGGACTAAATTCTGACCAATAGGAGGAGTAGAGATTTTTGTGAGACACGGACAAACTTACACCTCGCTCCTAAACTCATGAGAACTTTGCCAGGATGAGCTAAAAATGTAAAATATAACATTCTAACGCAGCAAGTGGTTGATAAGAAACATTAGGAAGTGTCTGGTATATTTTGCAATTTGACATGAGAAAAAAATAAAAATAAATACAATCACTGCAGTCGGTGTAAAAAAAAACCCCAAAACAGTCTTTGCTGAGACTTGGGCTGAAGTTTAACTAAATTCATCCAAGTGGGAAGGCGGGAGATCTTTGCAGTGGATGATGTCACACACACTGGTGCCAGGTTAGTTGTAGTAAATGTTTCATTTAGGTTCCAAAATTGTTCTTTTACAGTAAGGTGACTAGCATAGCACTATTTAAAACTTCAGATTACAAAAAAATTGGAATGAAAATGAGAATGAATCAGTATTGTGTTTATGCCTCTGTGAAGCACACAGTACTACTCACTCTGAAGACCCCCTAAACTCAAAGACAGACCATGCTGACAGAAGGGTGATATAGACCAGCTCTTTCTAGTCCCATGTTGCCTCTTCACACACATGTACGTGCAATGATTTGGTTTCAATATGCAATATAGTTTCTTCCTTAAAGACCCTTTGATGTGAGGACTGCATGAGCGGCGGACTGTGCCACCAAGCTTCCAATTATTAGACGACCAGTAAACTGATTCTGAGCCACAGCTGCTCAGACATAATATAAAAGACGAGGCTTCTGTCTCCTCTTATTCGTCAGACATTTTGCCCCATTCGTTCATTCCTCCAGTGCATCCTCTACATGCCCTTCTCATTTCTGAGGAGATGTAGAAGGGGCAAAAGTAGGGTCACTGTAGGACGGAAGTAGCATCAAATTACAAAACAAGAAGACGTAGATTACAGGTGGTGCATGTAAACACACACACACAAATACTCAAAATTATATTGACAACCGGCACAGTTTACGTAAAGGTTCCTACATGGGAAGCTGTACTCAACAGAACAATACAGCTGGTCATTTGAAAGTGCCAACCTGAAGCTTAGGGCGCAAAAAAAAGGCAGAGATCAACAATCCCGTTCAGCTGACTCCACCTTATGACCCAGCCAAAAAAAAAAAAAAGTCCCATTTCATTTACATGGAGGGGAGTCAGCTGGCAGTGTTTCGCACCATGAGATCTTGGCACAGGCTAATGGACATTCATGCTCTTGCTGGAAGCTGGCATCAGTTCCTTTCTAAACCTATGCAAAAAGATCCAGTGACGCAAGGTGGAGTATTTTGGGATGAAATGCGTGGGTTCCCAGAGAGCGACTGGATGAACACGATTCCTTCCTATTCCAGCATTCCAGTGGAGAAGTTATTTTTGGGCCATGCTTTACAAGGCATCAGGCGCAGTGGAGAGAAATACCAAACAGTTGGAAGAAATGAGTGCATGACACATCTGACACTGTATGAGGTCCTGCCGCCAGGGATAGGTGCTAAAACAGCTATATCCTACATATAGTCATAGCAAAGCTTTTGGCTGGAGAGCAAGTCTAATTTTGTGGGTGTGATATTGTTCCCCGCTTCTATAAAAGATCAGCTTCACAGCTTGTGGCATGTCAGTGACTACAGAAGCCATCCCTGATAGTACGATTATATTACAAACCTCTAATGTGATAATACGAAGACTATTATGCATATCTGCTTTATTTACACTGATGAATTAGATTACACCGGTGTTTTTTCAATGAATGTTTGTCTTGCATTTTCTGCAAGCTAGAGATGAATAACAGGGCCACAAGAATCAATGTGAACAGAACAAACACCAGAATCTGTTGGCTCAGGAACAGACTACACATAGCAAATACAGGAGGACACTTTTTTCCCCCTTCTTTCTTTCTCTAATTCATATCTTCTCTTGCACACAGAGGCTCATTACATTATCAACACCTTCCTGGGCACAGTGCCATGTCCTAGATTTACACAGCACACCTTGCACACTTCACTCACATACTCAGAGCAAGAGATGGAAAAAAAAAAACAAAGAGGCCATCATTCCTTTAAAAAAAAAGAAAGAAAAAAAAAGAGCAAGTTAAGTTTTTTCTCTTTTTTCTGCTACAAGCCACCCGTTTCCAGGTTTCCTGTTGCAATGCTTTATGCGGATCTTGCATTTTCTCTGTTCCTGGGTTTCATGTAAAGCGATCCTGGCACGCTACTGTTCCGGACCATCTCGAGCGATCCATTACTCAGCCGTGCCAACTGCACCCTTTTAAGTATTCCAGCTTTGGCAGCTTGTAGAACAGGCACACAATCAGAAATTTCATCCCAGGTGCCTCTTGTGGCGCATGTTTCTATTACAAATGAGTGATTTTTCTTCTTTCCCAGTGTCCACATGCATAAACATGCCCTGTTTATGCCCTGCGTGGATAACCATTAAGTTTACATCTCCATCAAGTGTGTGTCTCAAAATTAAAATATTATGAAACACGGTCGATGGCTAAAAGAGAGGCTAGTGTATATCACTCATAATATCCTGCAAGCAAAACAGGTAATTTCACCATGTGGGTTTATTTAAATGTGTTTGGCCCCAGGCTTTTCAGAGCTGAGCCAATGGAGATTCTGATTGTATTCAGACAAGGACAAATGGGCACAATGCATTCATTGAAGCTCATGCAATAATTAGCTCCCGTCAGGCCCAAGAAAGGTTGACGGTTGAGTGGTTGAAATATTAAAGTTAATAATTAGAAAAGGGGGGAAAAAAAGAAGGTGAGGGCCAAATGTGAAACATGACACAGCTGCTTGGAGTCTAATAGTCCCCTCTCTGACATGGTGCTTGCTCAGTGGCTAGTGAGAAGGTGACACGAGGTGACAAGTGCTCGGGCGGATTTCAGAAGTGGTTGAAGTAAGGCTAAGCTAACTCACTTTTTCCACCCTGTGTGTTTGTGTGCGTGAGCTATGTGCGAGTGTGAGAGTGCAGTAAGCCACGGTGCTCCACAGCTCGTTCTCCTAATCGTGCGGAAACTCAGACTACTTACAGGAGCAATGAGGGAGGTAATGAGAAAGTAATTTTTACTAATTTCAGCCAGCTCTACTTCCATTCTGTATGATTGTGTGTGCCGTGTGCATCATTACGGGTAACATCTGCAACGACTTGCCATGCATACACCACCAAGAAGGCTGGGGGGAAAAAAAAGAGGGAAGAAAAAGAGAGAGAGACAAGGAGACGAGAAAGACAACAAGCTGGTGAGTGAGTTTTGATGTGGCTTGAAGAAAACAAAGCCTGCCAATCCTCTATGCTCATACTGCCTCCTGTTGTCGGGATTCTTACTCATCAAGGTGGTTATGGTGGTCTGAGACAATGAAACCCTCTGCCGAGATGTTGTTTCCCCCCCGTCTCCCCACAAGTCTGTCGCCAAGCAGCTGCTGCTAATCTCTGTTAGCAGAGCCCCACTAAACAGCTGACTACAGCCTTTAATCTGGTCCCACCACAATCATTACCTCCGGAGCCAGGAGCAGGATGGCTAACACAATTGCAGAAGAGTAAACAAATGAAACCCGATTTGTGTCCATTTGTCTGTCATTCCTCTAGCTTTCATGTAATCTCATTTGAATATTTGTTGAGGAGCCAAAGCTGCTATCGTTTCATCAGGCTGTTGCACACGTGTTCCTTGCCTCGGGCCTGTATTTGCGCAGTCTGCCTGATCGCCCACATCCGGTTACGGCAATCTTTGTTTGCTTTAAAATGATTGGCCAACTTTAAGCTCTTTGAGCTTCAAGTGTTCCTTGTGCTCTGTTTCACCTTTGGTCCCCAGGAGATCAAAGAAGGAGCTTCTCCTAAGCGTGAAAGCAAATTTCTTCAATACGGTATAACCTCGTCTAGGCAACTGGAGCTCCTGGAGCTCCCCAATTCAACGCTGACTTCTATTTGATCTATAATTTTGCAGTGCTCTACCACTGACTATATTTAAAAGATGATGGCACCCATTGGTTTCTCAACTATAGACTCGCTAGGCTCTAGAGAAAAGGTTATTTATTTTTAACTGTTATCCTTTCTAGACATAACACCTATGAGAGCTTTCAGTAATGTTTCAAGGCCTTTCACGGTATTGAATCAGCTCTTTTTAAAAGTAAAAACTGATATTCTACTTGATACTGATTCTGATCATTCTTCTTTCATAGATCTGCTGGACTTGACTTACTCATTGAGCACATGGAGCAATGTGCAGGAGTCAAGGGTTTGGCTCTTAACTGGTTTAAATTTGATATTAAACAAAGGACCTTCTCAGTTAACATATTAAAATACTTTTGTGTGTCAGCTATTATGACATCTGGAGTTCCACAGGGGTCTGTCTTTAGACCTGTTCTTTTATTCCTTGTACATGCGCCTTTTTAGTAAAATTCTTCACCAATGTGACAAAGTTGTAGGCTTAAACTTTAACATTTGTACATAATGGTTTAGTTTAGACATTAGTGGTATAACTTTGTATAACTACATACTATCCCAGGTTTGTTTGTGGTAGCATTATGTTACAGTTTACATCAATGCATATGCTTTTAAAGAAAATACTATGGAACCATCAGGTGATTTGAATTTTCTTCTGTTGACAGGTAAATTTCTGGTAAATTGTGTTTGCTTATGCTTACCTTTGTTTGTCCCTTTGTTCAGGTCCTATATCAAAACAGGTGTATGAGAGGGGCCAACCCAGCACTTGGTATCTATACCACGACATGATGTCATATTGACTGCATCACTGGGAACAACCAAATGAAGGGTTTTTCTTTTTGTATAGTATTGTTTATTTTTCTTTAAAGTAACCTTTTGAGTTATACTGTATGCAGTCTTTTACTTTTAAAACCATTTAGCTGTGTAATTGAGTTCGGATAAACAATCTTATTCAAATTTCTTTTTTTTCTTTTTTTTAGATTGAATTTTTTGGTCTAACCTATTTCTTAATGGTAGAGACTTGTGTTTGTAAAATTCTGCATAAAACAAGTGAGATTTTGACTAATGGAGAAAATTAAGTACACTTAGAAGAATTTGGACCAGTCTGCCGGTGCTATCTACTTCGCGCTCTCCTTACCACTTGCTCTATCCTACCTCACAACCTACATAACATCTTTTCCCGTGACTATGCTGGTGATTTGCAACTATATTTAATTTTCAGTCTCGGAAATCGCTGTTTCATGAGAAGGCTCTAGTAATGCATTTTGGATAGAGAAAAAAATTGGATGTCCCACAGTTTAACAGAGGTCCTATTGTGTGGCTTTCTAATATTAACCAAGAGGTTGATAGTTAGCCTGAGGTTTTAAACTCCTTTTATCAACACATGGGTTATAAAGTGAAAAGGTTTAATTAAAATTCTTACAATTTTTCAAAAAAAAAAAAAAAAAAATCTACATAAGTATTCACAGCCTTTACCCAGTACTTTGTTAAAGCACCTTTGGCAACAATTAGTGCCTCAACTCTTTTTAAGCATGATGCTGCAAGCTTGGCACACCAATTTTTAGGTAGTTTCTCTCATTCTTCTTTGCAGACCACTGAAGCTTCATTCTGTTAGATGGGAAACATTGGTGCACAGTCATTTTCAGATCTCTTCATAGACACTCATTGAGGTTCAAGTCTGGGCGCTAGCTGGGCCACTCAAGGAAATTCATAGAGTGGTCTTGAAGCCACTGCTTTGTTTATCTTAGCTGTGTGCTTAAGGTCATTGTCTCGTTGAAATCTTTGCCATAGTTGGAAGTCCAGAGAACTCTGGGGCAAGTAGACATCAAAAATGTCTCTTTAAAATGCTGCATTCATCCTTCCCTGGATCCAAAAAACTTCCCCACAGCATGATGCTGTCACCTCCATGCTTCACTCCAGGGATGGTACTGGTCAGCCAAGATGCTTCTGGCCACACAGTTCAATCTTTGTTTCATTATAGAATTTTGTTTCTCACGATCTGAGTATTCTTCAGGTGCCTTTTAGTAAACTCCACAGTAACTGTCATGTGACTTTTACTGTGTAGTCTGGCCACTCTACCATACAGGCCTGATTAGTGGAGTGCTATAGAAGTCATTGTCTTCTTCATAGGTTCTCCTCTCTCCACATAGAAACACTGATGCTCTGTCAGAGCGACCTTCTGGTTCTTGATTTCCTCCCTGATCATTCAGATTGCCCGGAAAGAGTCCTGATGATTCCAAATTTCTTTCATTTATGAAAGATGGAGGCCCCTGGGATCTTTATTGGTACAGAAGGTTTTCTGTACTTTCCCCAGATCAGTGCTTTAGTGCAATCCTGTCTCTGAGGACTACAGATAATGCTTGGTTTGTGCTCTGACTTGCACCATGAACTTAATTTACTGCAGGTGGGCTAGCCAATAACATTGTAGAAACACCTGAAAGATGATCAGTGGAATCAGGACAGCAACTGAGCTCAATTTTGAGTGTCATGGCAAATGTGAATCCTTATATATTTTTGCTTTAAAAAAAAACAACAACAACAAAAAACAGTTACAAGAACTTCAAGAAAACTTTTTCACTTTATCATTATGGGGTATTAAGCACAGAATTTTGAGGTGAAAAATGAATTTAACCCATTTTGGAATAGGGATACAATGTAACAAAATGTGGAACAAGTGAAATGCTGTGAATACTGTCCAGATGCACTGTATATGGGAGCAACACATCTGCTAATAAGTACTAATTTAGGGAATCAAATCGAGGGAATTATCCAGAGATTTTTTCTAACAGTAAACATGACTTTTAATGGTGTAAAGCTGAGCATTTTAGATGGGAGTCTATAGAGATTTACTCACTATAGGAGCCAGCCTGAAGTGGTTAGAGGATCAGTTCTGGACAACCAGTCACTAAATAAAGGGCACTTCCACCTTGGCTTTGTTTGCTCATCCATCAGTTAGTATTATTGTTTATAGATTTAGCAACTTTACTTACTACTGCATATTTTCCAACAAAATATTAATTTTAAGCATCCTACTGCTTTGCAGTGACTTCTTGCTCTTCTGGCACAGGAGCACCGCTCTCTCCCTCTGTTGTGTTCATTTGGTGAGGAAGATTTCAGGCTTCAAAGAGTGACGGTGAGCACTCATGCACTGGCTGTAAGAAGAAAGGGGTGACTTTCTTCTGCTTCTAACTTTCTTTCAGAGTTATCCTTTATCTAGCAGAAATCACAGCACACTCATTGTCTTTAAGTCATTTGTAAACAAGTCACTGTAGGCCCCCAGCCCTACTGTGCAAACCCCTTGATTTTTCGATGCCTATTAATACCAAAGGCTAAAAAAATATTACATCTGGGACAGCTTCATCATTTTAATGCTATATATGAATATCAATCTCTCACAATCCAGCGTCCATTTGGGATAACAAACCTTAGCACAAATATACCTCTCCAAAGCATTGCTTTACATGTCAGAACCAGACAAACTCATCATGTAACGTGGTCCTGCAGTAGAGGCAATGTTTGCTCGACTTCAATCACAAGTCTCTGGTTTGTCCCCAGTTCCTATATGAAAGTCTGATTTGACTCCTAGCACATGAGGGAACAGGTGCCCGTGAAATTAAAGTCAGGGGGGTTTCAGAAGTGTGGAAGGAAATGCAGAGAAACCCCTGTGCTGCAGACTGCAGATTACCTCTATATGGCGTGAGGGCCACTGGAGAGCTGAGGCAGCCCCCTGTGAGGAACCCACAGGGAATATGTTACCAGCAACTTGACAATGACATCTAGACATTTTGTTCTTCGCTTCTCTGAGGGGGGAACAAAAAAAAAAAAAACTGGACTTGTTTGGTGATCACAGGGGTTTTGATGCTTGCTGTGTTATCAGAAGATGCAGTGCTTTGCCATTATTGAGCCCCTGTGCTTATTATAGATTCCATTAAGATGGCAGTTAAATTGGATGTCCCCATCAGCTCTGGAGCATGTTGTTTGTTTTAGAGAACGGGATGCTGAGTCACAGAAGTATTATTAAGTCTTTCAGAAGATAACAGATGAATTAAAGCAACAAAGCGAGCAAGAGGCTGCTGGCTTCTTTCCATAGCAGCTTTATTAAGAAAATGAGAACTCAAAACACTGTTAAGGCATAATCTATATCTAAGATAAATTAGTGTTATTTTTAAATTATTTTTTAGTTTAGTCTTAAAGCTTGTTACATCAAGGACTCGAATATGCGATGTCAAGCAATGTGGCAGAGCGGTGGCGCTGATAACAGGCAGGAGGACGGATACTGATGCTACTTTAGTCAAGGAAAAAATGATCACTTCAGTTTGTTCAAAGTAAAAGATGATGAAATTATTTCTTTTTTTTCTTTTTTTTTTTAGACAAAATCATTCGACATTATTGTGCTGAAAAACAGAATAGAAAAAACAAAACTATTTCAGTATTGAAAGTGATTTGTTTATGAATTTATGTGCCAAAAAAATAAAAATTAATTTGAAGATAGAAGTTTGCTTTTCCCCCCTCTTGAGGAACCGCATCGCAAGGCTTGATCAACCTCTATTACACAAAACGAGACTAAACATGGAGTGCGCTTGCAATGGGCTGATCAAATTCCAGTCTACTTTGCAATGAGCGTACTTAGAAATAATGTGCAAAGATATCATTGGTTACATCATCCGTACTATTGCATCTCCGTATACACTTTGTAGGACTAAATGAACTTCATCACCAGTAGCTGAGGTGATACAGTTTCTTTACTGGGGGGAAAACTTTTAAAAAAAAGAAGAAAAAAGTTTAAAGTCAAATCTCAGAATCTTTCGTATCTTGTAATTTTTTTTGCCTTGTGAAATTTCTCACAGGCCTGGAGAAACTGCAGCGCTATTGAAGAGGAGGCCTTGGCTTTGCTGTGGGCACTTCGGTACTTCAAAGTGTATACCAGCTCCTATTTCCGACCCTTTGGGTATGACCGGTGTAAACATGCGATGTAGAAACACCGCAGGTTTAAAGAACTGGGCCAACATTGCCCAAACGTAGACATCTGTCATAAGAAAGGTCAGAGAAATGTTGTTGCAGATGCCCTGTTGTGCTTTTATGAGTAATGTCACCTTTTAGGTGCCATCTTTACACAGTGTTACATCCTGTTATATTGGTGTTTTCTGTTTCTATCTGTAGCCTGATCAGTTTATTGGTTAGCACCTGTCCTGGCTTGCATAGGGGCGATGTGTGTGTGTCTGTATATGGGGGTGGGGGCCTATAAAGGCAGGCACTTTGCTTAGCTCTCTTTCCTCTCATCCTGCTACTGCGGTATCTTCGAGGTGCTTTTATATTCTTTTCATTTATTTATTCATCTTCTCTACAATAAAAGTCATACATTAGCATGTCTCCCTGGAGTTTGTATTTGGTGTTTGAGCCAGCTGTAACGTAATTGTATGAATTTCAATATATTCATGAAGCTATTTTTTCAACTGTTATTTGTTTGAAAGTAGAATAAAAAAGAATACATCTTACAGGTATACTGTCATCAATCGTCTAGTTTTTACCATTAATAGTGGTGAAATTAAAAAGGAGCATTAAGTCTTCCAAAGGTGACGTGATTCCAAATCAGGACGGGAACCCTTTCCTCCAGAAACAAATGCTCAAAATCTCAACAGCACCGTAACTACATCTAAATACGACAGCAGCTTAAATACTTACCCTTCAAGTTGCAACAGACAATTTCAAATGACCCACTACCTGACCCATGATAATGAGATAAGAGGCACTTCCAGGATATTTCACACATTTCACCCCAATTTGAAATTGATATCAAACAAAACCTTTAACAGCAATTTCACAGCATCATCTAAGTTGGCAGCTCAAATGATGAGCGGGAAAAGAATACCTTCGTCCTAATTCTTCTGTCACGTAATATTTCCTCCTTTGAAGCCCAACAACAACAACAACAACAACAGCTCCGAATACACAGTAATCTTGTGGAACTCCCATACACCCAATCTGATTTTTTCCACTGCAGCTTTCAAGGCATTTTCCTTGCATGGCTGAGGTATGAGCACATTGCAAATGAAAGATTAGTGCGATTGTGTTACATTATTGTGAGGTTCCCCTCTCAGCTTAGGCTGATTTGTGAGCCTGTTCAGCAATGTTTCCGGCACACTCCCTTTGTAATAGATGTACTGGGCCTTGAATTGTTGTGCAGTAGAAGCAGTTCAATTAATACAGCACCACCATAAAATAACTATTGAAATGACAAACGGGTAAATGAATAAGCATTTGCCTCTGCAGGCGCAGCGAGGGAGTGCGTGTCTGCTGAAATTTATGCCCGCGAATCAAGCGCTTTTGGGGACGATGATGCCGTCAACTAAATATATCCCGCTGTCGCACACAAGAAGGGGCAGGTAAAAGATGGACCCGTTATCTCTCTCACCATCGACTGATGATGGCTCATTTGAATATTTAAAAGCTGCGTCTAAGGTAGGTAGAATGATCTCCTATCATTAGGCCACAGCCCTTCAGTGTAGCATAAAGATGCGTCAAAGACAGCGGGAGGAAAAAGAAAAAAGGGAAAGGAAGACGTTGGCATGCATTGTGCTCAGCTCTCTCGCGCAGTGAGGGACAGAAAAGCCCCAAGGTGCCTGATGCACCTAGTTGACCGTGTGGTGGGATGGAGAACGCCCTCTCCCTCTTGTCAATATTCATTTCCAGCAGCATTGACAAAAGCTGCAAGGATAAATATGCAAGAGGGCTGAAGGAGGGAGAGTCAGAACTCCTGGTTTTAGTCAACAGGCCCACAGTGTTCGCTGCATGTTGATTAAACACTCAAGTGCAGGATGACTAAGTCATGTCTGACAACTGCGGGGTGAATAAGACTTTTTTTAATTTACACTCTGCCACATCCAGGAGGTTGTCTTGTCTTAGTCATGGCTGCTTTTTTTGCTCGCTTTAATTGGACTAAGACGTCTTTGACTACCCAAAGCTGGTTATTTTTGGTATTGCATGTCACCGCTGGTTCTGAGTATATTATTTGGTTGTGCTTGTCTTGTGACATTTCCCTGCAAGACTTAATGCTATCATTTGCAGGGCTAGGGACTGCTCGATACAACAGAAGAGACACAAACTCAAAAGAGAAAAGGTTCAAGGTGAGTTAATCCTGTCATCACCTATAAGAAAAAAAAAACAACAAAAAAACAAAAGTGATCAAATCACATACACATTTTGCCTTTCAGCAGTGGCTTGTGGGAAAATGGATGGTGTCCAGAGTGTAGTTCACATGGGTTTCAATTAGCAATGTCTAAATGAATTAAGAGGTTTAAAGCCATTGCTGTTCTAGAGGTGGTATTAACCTGGTGCTTCTCATTAGCCACCCCTGGCTGATAAAGAGTAAGGGGAGCGCTGGTGCAGACAGACACCTCGTGCTGACAACGGGTGACAGAGTGGATCACGCTGCCTCATGAATAGTAATGGCCGCCAACTTGTCCCACTCTCCCCCATGTGAGAAGTGACGGATTCTTGTGTCAACAGGGCCCATGGCTGGGGGGGGGGGGGGGGCGTTGGCAGAA
>VUQR01001550.1:41280-51466 GCA_015108515.1 Hemichromis elongatus | reverse complement strand
CGGGTATTAACATCTTCATGGGGACCAAAAGTTGGAGGTTTACTATTCTCGTGGGGACCAAAATCCAGGTCCCCATGAGTTTGAAGGCATTTTTGAGACTCAAAATGTGGTTTTAGTGTCAGGGTTACAATTAGGTTATGGTTAGGTTAAGGGTAAGGGTCAGGGTCAGGGTTAGGCATTCATTTTTGATAGTTAGGGTTAGGGTAAGGGTCTAGGGAAAGCATTTTATGTCAATGAGATGTCCCCACAAGTTATGAAAACACAACATGTGTGTGTGTGTGTGTTCCTGTATTACTGCATTTGTGGGGACATTTGTATATACCATATTATTATGAGGACCTGGTTTAAGGTTAGAACAAGTGGCAAAGTGTCCCTGAAATTATTATAAATGGTGTCCTCTGAAGTGTTGGAAATATTAGAAGCTATGTGTGTGAGAGAGACTATGTTGGGATAAAGGATAACGGGGGATCATTATGAATTCTGAAAAGCTTAGCACGATTTCCAGCATCAATTATTCAAGTGTACAGCCTGTTTTTTTAATCGCTCTCCTATTGTCCGCTAAACGTCCCAAATCTCCACGCAGTCGACAAGAATTAAGACCGAGTGCATGCTCAGCAGGAAATGATAACATGCATCTACCTCGGGCATTTTTATTCATTTTTTTTTTAGATCATATGATCTGGCAAACAGGATGTACTTTTAATCATACTGATTATCATTCAAATTTAAGGTAACACTCAGAAAACACTGACACATAAAACAAGATGCTTTAGGATTGTTCACCTCTTCTACTACTAAGACAGCATCCTAAATGCCTCTGTATTCACACTTGCCATTTAGAGTGCATGAGTGCTTTCACACCACAATGTACAGCTACATGCAGTGCAAGATGGTGTACTCACAGCGGTCAAAAAGCACACTGTACACTTCTCACCAATGCTCTTGTCAATGGTTTCTGCATTTTCGCATACGCATACAAGGACCACCATAGTCTATACAAAATAGATGGAACATCCATTTATCCCTCAGCTTTTAGACCTATGGCCTCAGTTAACTCTTTTGTGGTAACTTTATGCACTCAGTCTGGTTTCAGCTCGCACTGAACACAGCCTGGTGTCATTTAGGTTAAGCCGAGGATGCTTTCTCACTCAGATCTGTTCATCTCTTGTCGAGTTTCAAAACACTAAGAGGATATATAATATATATAATATCTATGTGACCACTCACCAATTTAAAGCAAATAGCAGAATATAGGAGACAATACTGCTATAATTCAAACACTGTTTAGGTAAGTAAATGTGTACCAGCAGAAGTACATGAACTTAGCTACATTTGATAAGTATATAGCAAAGCTCGTGGCTATGTTAGCTGCCAGCACATTGACAGTGACAATGCAAACATGTCAACGTTTTACTGATGTAATGTTGAACATGTTCACCATAATATTTAACATATAAGCTCAGTTTAACTTGTTTACCTTATTGACATTTTATTATTTGATGATTATTCATCCACATCGCAGAGATATTGTAAAACCTAATTGCTCTCCCATAACTTCACTCAGAACAGCAAATTTTAGCCTCTTAAAAAAAAATGGGAAATGACCAAAACTACTAATTTGGGCGCTGGGAAAGGGAACACTAACATCAGGATCCCATGGTTGAAATATTTCAGTCTGGACTAACTGAAAAACCAACATTGCCATTCCTGAAGCACCACTACTGGGGCTAAAATGACAGACGCGACTTACAATAACAATCCTTTACGTTGACACTAATTCCCTAAATGATGAAAGCTCAGACCAAATTGCCCAAGCAATGTTTCCATACTTCAAAGGCTAAGTTCACCCAGTAGTGAATCTCGGGAAAGAATGTCCATTTTTTTGGTTGAAAATGGAATTTACTTGTTTTCCATGGAGATGTAATCCACAAAGGACTCAGTACAGCTGTCACAACACCACAATCATTTTTCACAGAGACTCAACAGCATCAATCCTCACTTGTTCACATTTAATCAATCACTTCTCCAATCTTGTTTTTTTGTCACCCACTTTATTTTGCAGTTGGATTTTGTCCACTGACAGTCAACAGTCATATCATTTATTGTCTGGTTTACAGCAAACACAGAGGTTGATGGTCTTTTTTTCTTTTTTTTTTGGAGGGAGTGGGGGTTTACTCTTCTGAGGGAGCTGGACGGCTCCTGTTTAAGGAATCAATTTGACTGGACAGCCTTACAAATTGCATAAAGAGACAAAGTTGTCCTTGGAGTGCGCCACAATTGATTGATGGCTCAACACACTTGCACCGTAAATCCTCCCGACAGAACGGAGACAAATCAGTCGCCGGCTTCTGCTCCCCGCCCTCCTGCACTACTTACCTACCTCCCATATCTTTTCTCTTGCTACCTCTCCTCACACAAAATGTCACAAGACTCAAATTTATTCAAAACAAAGTCAAATTTCTTCCAGCCTTTATGTGTTGACACAAATTGTGCAAAGTGTGTTGGCAACATGCAAATATGCTTATCAGACACTTTATATGTAAATTTGCAGTCTGAGAATTGAATGACAGTGAGTTTACGTTGTGAGGCTCTTACAAAATTAAAAAGCCATTCTACGCGTAGACTAGATGAAGCTGAATCCAGCACTCTTTTATAAAAATCAGCTCTGCTGCCATCCTAAACAATATCCTCATCTTGTGATGTGAAAAACAAGGCATTGGCCTGTACACGTTTTAAAGCCCAAAGTTATCAGTGTCTGGGAGACAATACAACTTCACTGGGGGGTTGTTCTGTGCTAAGAAAATGGGAGTCTTCCCTGGGGAGGCCACACCACTGTTTGTTTCTGGGGAAAAACACTGCAGGCATCTTTCTAAAGCACCATCTCTAATCAGAAGTGATCCGTTCACATGTGCTATCCGCTTTCCCCCTGGGAAGGGGTGTTAAAAAAAAACAAAAAAAAAACAAGAAGTGCAGTGCAGGCGGGTCAGAGACACAAGAGAACGTAGTCGGAAATAAACATCCAGAGAGTAAAAAGAGGTTTCAAGTTTAACTAGTATGAAGACTTGGTACTAAAGAGGGGTACGACAAAATATTGACATCTCAATGTGTTGTTTGCTCCTAGAAGTCGATGCCTCCAAAATTAGTGCTTTTATTAAAGCATGCAGTGGCTCTAACCACTCTTACTACTTCATAACTTCCTATGCCGGCACTTATCAACTAAATAAGGCTAAAGAATGTGGAAATTGCTCAACTTACAGTGAATAATAAAGTCACAGGCAGAAAATGGCAAACAACAGGAAAAGGAAATTTAACAATTACTATTCATGCGCACTCACACTTACATTAAAGTGAAAAAATGACTAATTCCTGCTTTCAAGCATATTAGGATTATTACTTTCTCCTTCATTATATATTGCGACAGATGATTGTGATTACAGATGATTGTGTTGCACTGTATTGAGTGCTGCCGAACACCTTTATTCATGGGGAACATATCACGATGGCATTGTACAGTAAGCTACTTTGTAGCTACTACCAAACAACAAGTATAACGTTTATATTAACTCAAAGCTCGACTAATATTACAAGCCAATGTTGGGCTTTTACAGATACTTCTGTTGTATTTAATTTTTTAATTTTATCTTTTAAGAACATAATCAAGAGAAATGCATGAAAAGTTGGGTGCTTTGGATTGGCAGCTCCATCTCCTCTCACCAACAATACTCTCTGTACTGTTGGCAGCAGATGGGGTGGAGTCAGTTTACAGCTAAACAGACAGTGGTGCAAAGTCAGGCGGCATCTTCATGCTAATTTTCAAAAGGAGGTTGTGAAATACATTCCTGCGCAGTTTGCATCTAATGACCCAGGTGTTGGAGAATATATAGTACCGATTGAGGATTGTTTAAACACCACAGCCTACCTGAGTACTGCTGACCACGTCCACTTCATGACCACAGTGTACCCATCTACTTCTTCCTCCAGCTCTATAATGATATCACCAAGCTCAAATCACCTCAAACTGGTTTCTTGAATATGACAAAAGTCACCAGATCTGAATCTAACCGAGAACCTCTGGTATGTGACAGGGCTGGAAATTTATATCATGGATGTGCAGCCGACAAAGCTGCAGAAACGCTGTGATGCAGTCTTGTCAATATGGCCCAAAATCCCAGATGATTGTTTTCAGCATCTTGTTGAATCTGTGTCACAAAGAATTAAGGCAGTTCTGAATAAGCTTAGTAACTACAAAACTGGCTGTGAGTGTGAATGAACAATATCTACCAATATTCTCTTAAAAAAAAACAAAAAAAACAAAAACAATTAAAAAAAATCACTATTAGCCTCACTTTATTAAATTGCTGCATTAAAAAAAGATGTATTTCCTAAACAGGAATAAAATCAAACCATTTTAAAATAATCCACCAGCGCGAGTTGAAAGAAAAAAATATGCACACAAGAGGGCAGAGTGGGCAAACACAAACTGTCTAATGAACACACAACAACTGGATGACACACTGGTACCAGTGACATTTGTGACTAAGTGAGTAACAGAGATAAGAGAGAGTGATTTTATACTGTGTTCTCTTTATTGAGTATGCTCATGTTGGTGCGCACGCAGGTAAAACACATCACATATTACTGGATTCGGTGCTAAGATTCCTAATAAACAGGATGAAGGATCAGTAGACATTTAAAATCTAAACGAGACACATTATGAGTAATATTATGTTCCATGTGTTGAATGTGTGTTAGTGTCCTCCCAATTTTCATACTGTAATGGATAGGTATAAATAATTAAGAACCCTGTTGCCCTGAATAGCAGGAGACCAAGGAGAAGAGGGAGGATGGAGGAAAATTAACAGCGATAAGCACTGCTTGCAGCATTTTAAAGCAACACAACATTGTCATAATAGGACCTCGTCTCTGGGAATCACCAGGAGTCTCTTCTGCTAAGAAAGAAGACTTTTACATTCCCCTTTCTTATACTGAAAATACAGCCTTTGCTACTGCTTAAATGCACCATCCTCTCCCTCACTTTAATGGGAGTGAAAAATGCTATGCTAGCTTTGGCTATTTATAAATTTTATGGCACAAATTGTGGAATAAAGGGCACAAGTCAGATGAATGACAGACGAAGGACAGCTGCGGCATCATCCCTCCATTAAAAGGCGGAAAATGGCCAACTGTGGCCAGAGCAGTTAATTAGCCAGAGAGGGCCTAATCACAGTTTTGGAGCCGTGGTCCTCCCCAGGTGACACACTAATAGGAGAAGCTTGTGGAGAAGTGGAAACAAGGTAACTATTGGCTTTGGGCTTCTCATAAGAAAGGCATGACTGCGCTGACCTGTGTTAAAAGAGATAACTTGTGAATTTGGTGAGCTTTAATTTGTTTTGTTTTGTTTTTTTTAATAAAGTTGTTCCACATGAGGCAGTAGTTCACCACCTGATGGTTCAAATACCCACTGAGTTGAAAGACAAATCAGGTAGGACACAAGATGATTAAAAAATGCCTGTGGAGCTTTCTTGTAAACTAAGTTACAATTAGTGCTGCTCACTACACCAATGCTAAAACCTGCTACATGACATTCGCCCATATATATATATATATATATATATATATAAATTATTCTTTTATTTCATTTTTCATTTTTATTTCATTTTGCAGAACCATCCAAAACAGATAAGAGTCAGTCTTCTTGCTTATATTTTGAAAATTCAGCTGCTGCTAAAACATCCAGTCCTAACTCTTTCTGGTCTGTTTATAGTAGCTGTCCCCCACCCCTGGGCCATGGACCGGTACCGGTCCGTGAGTCGTTTGGTACCGGGCCGCAAGAGTTGAGGTTCGGGTGTGAAATTTATGGTTTTTAGGGTTTTTAAATCGATAATATTGATTGTTTTTATCATTAACTCAGTTTCCCTGTGTCTTTTTCCATGTGTTATGAATAAATTTTCTTATTTTTTTTTGGTACCGGTACTGGTTTTATTTTGTTGTATTCATCCATCACACCCTTAATGGGCCGGTCCGTGAAAATATTGTTGGACATAAACCGGTCCGTGGCACAACAAAGGTTGGGGACCGCTGGGTTACAGCATCCTGCCATGCGATTGCATTTGTCCCTAACCAACGGGAACCCTCACATTAACGTTTATCGAGTGGGAAAAAGTTAGCCTTCATCCTCCAGCTTCACTGTGTTTAAGTCATGCTAACATAACTGTGTTGCTAGTGATCACGTAACACATCATTGTGTAACCACTAGTCCAACTTCAGTAACCCTACAAACGTGTTTAGTTTTCCGTCTTCATTGATGTTGGAAGTGAAAGTAGAGATGTACGTTTTTCCGAAATCTCATAGTCAGAATCTGGTATATTATGTTTAGGTGGAAACTAGTGAGCTAACTCCCTGCTAACTTCTAAGTCCATTAAACTTCATGAAACAGCTAATGACATCAGACTTAAAGATTAGTAGGTATGTGCACCCTTATACGGTATATCATCTAAATATGGTCACTTTGCTATGCTTCAGCAATCCAAGCTGGCACTGGTCAAAAAATTAAAGTCGAGGACAAAGAGTGGGTGACATCACAGCGACCATGTTCATCCTTCAGCACAACTATCAACAAGCACCCTGCTAATGTATGCAAGAGTGGCCCTTTTACTTGCATGACAACTAAATAAAGACCTTCCTATTAAAAAAAGAAGAAGTTTAAAAGTACTGCAAGTGGTAAAAAAAAAAAAAAAAAAATGGTCCAGCTTTCTCACATCTTGCCATACCAGTGGGATGTCCCCTAGAGCTGCACTTGTAAGCTTCCATATTTTGACATGTTTCACACATAAAAGTAGATCCTAGTGGCTGTTCAGCTTCCTTAACTGAAAGCAAAAGACAGGTGCCACATGTGTATTTTACAAATGAATGAATGACCATAAGAATCTTGGGGTTTTTTTTTAACCAATTATTATTATTTCATAGTAATCCTGTGGTATTTGTTGTGGGTAGATTTTATTTTGACAATATTTAAGACGAGAACTAAAGACATGTTGTTTATATATTTTATTGTCTGTTTGGTCCCTCGGACACCAAGTACACTTTACTGCGACAATCAATCACAAGAAAAAAAAATTATAATAATCACAAAACTTCGCAAAACAGTAATTTCATGTAAATAATATTTGAGTTGCATGTACATGATGAAACTATGATTTGGACCCCAATATAAAATATTTCAAATAAACACAGAACCAGCCCAGAGATTTTTCCAGCATGTCCTGGTTTTGCCCCGAGGCCCCCATTGAATGCCCGAAACACTTGACCCAGGCTGGCCAGATGGCTGTACCACCTCATCTGACATAGCAACTTTCCTCTGAGTCTTTCCCAAATGACCTGAGCTCAGAGACCCTTCATCTACAGTCACTTTCTTTTCATCACAACCTGCAACTTTGGTGATCATAGGTAATGTGGCAGCTTTGGGATCCGCTTTCCCTTCACCACAGCAGACACGTACAACAGACATTAAGCCAATCTTTCTGTCCATCTCCCTCTGCACACTCCCCTCACTCATGAACAAGACCCCAAAATAGTTGAACTCCCATTCCAGATCAGGTACTCGTCCCTGAGCTGGAGTGAGCACTCCACTCTTTTCATCTGAGATCCATGGATTCAAACCTGGAGGTGCTTAACAATCATCCGCAAACTATCCAAGTGTGACCTGGAGGTCACGGCCCAATAAAGCCAACAGAACCCCATCATCTCCAAAAAAGCAGAGACAAGGCCACCAAACCCTTCACCATCCACACATTTTCTGTGCCCAAATCTTCATCCATAAATATTGTGAACAAAATCTGTAACAAAGGAGAACTCCGTCTGACTTATTGCTAGCAATCCTAACTGTACTCTCAGCATGGTTATACAGGGACCAGAGCAGAAAAGACTAAAAACAGAGAAAGCTAAGAACACACAACAAGCAGTTATAGCATGCAATTTGCCTCTTTCCATGCTAGCATGTGACAGCAGGAGCAAACAGTTGATGTCGAGGTGGGTGTTGGACAGTCACATCAGCAGGTGGAGTTTCCCTCATTGCTCCCTAGACTGAGGTTTGTAATGTAGCAGTAATAGCTCTCCTTGACCAGCCCCGGCTGTCTCAGGTACAATAGATCCAGCTACATCTGCAACAACCTGATAACTTCCAGTCTGGGAAGTTCCCCATCCAGATGATGAAGGCAACGTTGGCTTCTCAGCCTTTCTTCCTTTAAAATGACAGAGTGTCGCAGTATTACCTGGATATCTTGTGTGGTTTTTTTAACTTGGGACTCGTGGCAAAAAAGTGAATAAATAGCTCCATATTATTAAAGCTGTACAGACTGGGGTCCCCTGGGAGCCCAAAACATTTATATTTTTAAAAGCATCAATCAAAGCAGAAATAAAAAACCACGATATAGCATTATTAAAAACAATGTGATGGACAAAGTCATAAAAATTTCAAATGATTTAAAAAACAAAATCCTGTGAAGAAAAAAATGACCTCTTGGGTGTGTGGTCAGTAGGATTAAGTGGATTTAAGACCCTGAAGTTACCCAGAAAAGCTTTTGTGCGCATATAAAGTAGGTCCCCCGAAATGAAATCCAGCGAGTTCCCGTTATGTAATCTAGCAAGAAAAAAAAAAATCAGCCAGCCAGCACACACCACAGAGGAGAAGCAGGAAGAGACAGAAGGAAGAGAGAAAAAGGCAAAAATAAATGAAAGTCAGACTGTCCTGACTGATGATGTGATGCTGTAAACAGGGGAGGGTTTTTTTTCTAACAATTAAAGAGTGGAGGAATATTGATTTCCAATGGTGCTCTCAAGTGACTTGCTGGCTGTCACAATGAGGCCCGGGGTAAGGTGACCATGTCTCTGCTCAACGTGATAAACTTTGCATGTCATCAGGTATGGAGGACGAGGCGTCCCCCCTTTCCCAGCCCCACCCTCGGCACATCGCAGACTGCTGCTACAGCATTTACTCGTGGTGGGATGTGGAATTATGGGTCGCTTCATTTAGTAATGAAGTCACAGAGGAGCTGGTGAGTGCAGCCAGCACGTGCTAACACAAGTGAAAGTGAGTTGAAATTAAGAGCTTTTAGAAAAGCAGCGAATTCTGCTTATCCAGAAGAGCAAGCCAGATACTAATGTGCAACTCCACGTGCAGTTTTGCAGGCATCATGGAAAGCAAATGGTCAACTTTCAGTCTTACTCCAGGGATAAATAATCATAAATCCGAAGGTGAGCCGTCACTGGAGTAGATCCATCATGAGCGTCTAATACAAGCACACAAATGAATGCTTGTGCTGTGTCAAGGAAATTAGAAAAAAAAAGGGCCCATGCAGATTGATCGGCTCTTTTAAATGAGTCAGAGTGGCGTTATGTTGATCGATTCTACGGGTAATTGACTGATTCTAGTGTTGTTTGAAGTCGAGTAACAACTGCGCACCGACACTGCGAAGGGACACAGCCTGCAGGCATCTTAAGCTCTAAGGAAGACCAGGAAACTGAGACAGGAAGTTGATCAAGTGCAAAGGAGCTTGTCCTGAGCTGCTGCTCTGTTCTGACAGCTTTGGATTCTGTTAAAAGGGTTGAAGAGGCAAACTGGGGCAAGACGTTCTAACAATTCACTTATTAGAAACAATTATGAAGGGGGTAAAAATAAATAATAACACAAGATATAAAATTGATATATAATAAAATAAGCTATTTAAAAGTATGAAGCTGGGCCTCAGATCCGCTGTACATATCAAGTAAAATACCTGTTCTTAGAGTCACTTGGCGTAAAAGTTAATTAGCATTTTTAAAGTTGAGAATTCAGCTAGAACGGATGGCCTTCTCATCTAATAGTCCTACACACCTCCGTCGGCAAGTCACCCTGCTCTTAAGTCTAGACCAATCAATGAATGAACTCGTTACTGAGGCATTAAAGGAAAAAGCCACGGAGAAGTAGAAGTCCATTTCTGGAAGTGTTCCCACTTTTTGACACAGCAGTTCGCAGCTGTTCAGAACCGACTGTTGACTGGGGGAAAAAATGACTGGGAAAAAAAAAAAAAAGGAAATGAACTATAAACTCAAAATGAGTTTTCCATGGTAGATCATGGGGAAGATTACAAGACAGGAAAAGGTCTAAAAAAAAAAATGCCCGATCACCTTTGAGTGAAGGACTCCCCCC
>VUQR01001550.1:28180-39057 GCA_015108515.1 Hemichromis elongatus | reverse complement strand
ATAAACTCCTCTCATCCAGTCCCGTAACTCTCCCCTCAAAAAAAAAAAAAAAAAATGAATACACGTCTCACACATGCTCAGCGTGCCATAAAAATGTAGCCAAGAATGCTGCAGTGCACCAAGCAACTAGCTAAACAAACAAAGTAAATACGCCTGATAATGCCGACGATAACATCCGAGGCAAAATGAAAGGATGAAGGTCAGTAATTGGGAGAAGGTGGGGAGGAAGAAGCATGGCGCGGTTTGTTTTTCTCCTGGCAGGGGTCCATCTGGGCGCGTGCGGCAGGCTCTGGGGCGGTGTAGGAGCACGTCTGTGCAGAGGTTAAGAAAAGCAATTAATCGGCAGCAGAGATAATCAAAGGAACCTCCCCCTCCAGACACCTTGGTGGGGGAGCAGGAGAGCGAGAAAGGGAGAGGGAGAGCAGAGAAACGGAGAGACAGACAGAGAAGAGGAAGATGGGAAAATACTTGTTTACAGGCACTGCTGGTGCGATCAAAAGCGCAGGGGTTCAGCTCTGCCACCGGGGCCCTCCGTTTCAGGTGGAATTGATAACACTTCAGATGTACAATTCAATGTTTGTGAGAGTACTTTTACCTCCCGGTGAGAAGGCAAGGATTTTTCACAGTCTAAGCTGCATTTCCTTTCATCTCAGATTTTGCAAGGTATCAACAGATTGTCAATGGTGAGGAAGACATTTTTCCCACACATAATCAAAGAATGTAGTCTGGCGCGCCTGCACTCCCCCCCCCCGCTTCGACGTCGATTCAGACGGCGCGGCGCGAGAAGGCTACAAAACAAGATTAATATCACTGGGAACTAATATTTTGATTACATTAAATTAGCTGTGAACCTCAGAGAGACTAGAAGGGCATAAAAGTTGTTTATTTATTTTTTTGCAGCTAACCAATTAACGGTACATATTATGCACTGGTATATTTAAAAGGCTTCTCCTGCTGCAAATAATTAGATATTCTGCATGACAGATTTTATGGTTCCACCAGGAATCAAAGCTTGCTGCTCTCTCCGGTAGTTCACGTTTCTCTATGGAAATGAAATGAAGTGTCACCTAGCGTAGATTTATGCCTCATAAATAACGGCTTAAGCTGGTCTGGTGTTTCTTTGCGACTTTAAGCACCAACTTCACTGTTAAATATTAACAACATGACCACAAATCAACAACTACTGACAACAGGATATCACCCAACAGAGTTGCTTTTTAAGTAATTTAAAGTTCCTCTTACATAAAACACACGTGCCACCTTTTTAGCCTTAAAATATACTGACACTATCACAAATATTGAAATGTACACTATGATCAGTTAGCAGTATACATCATGGCGAAAAGGCTCTGGCAGACGGTTAGCAGGTCAGCAGTGAGTAAGGGGTGGCACTTTCACAAAGTCTTGATTAGATAATTATCCATCCATATCTTGGCAATATGTTGCAAGGGAACAACGCGCTTCTCATTACACCGCTGACAGGCCCTGCATCTGTGGGCTGCTATCAAAAGCAAGGTGTTCAGCAGGCACACACTTGTTGATTAAAAAAAAAAAAGAAAAGAAAAGAAAAAGAAATAAGATGTGCCAATGTGAAAATTAGATATACTCCTTCAGGGGTGGTTGTGAGAGGTGGCAGGTACACGGAGCATATCACGGACTGAAAGCATGACAAACAATAAGTGAGTTCCTGGAATCTGGAACGGGTAATGAGGCTATTTAAAACATTTATCTTTAGTTCCCCTGCTTTTAGCCATTCTCGTTCTATTTGGAATAAGCGCTCCGTCTCATATTGTTGTCAGTGATGCATTGCGCTGTTAAAGGGACAAGAGGTCTCCACTGATCAGCGTAAATAAGCGTAGGCACTTGGGGACAATTTTGAGGTACTTGTACACTGATATAACATTTTTGCCATGTTTTGGCATTTTGGTGCACTGCCTTAATTCACGAGGCATAATAAACATCGAACATGCGTACAGTTTGGAAAACACAAGCTTTAGTTTTAAGTAGATGGAAATTAAATATTTAAGTAGAGCGTGACCAATACTGGATTTTTAGGGTGATGATGCTATCAATACAGCAGCCAATATTTTTTTAGACATCGTACACAGATTTACAGACACGTGCACTATGTTAGAGTTGTACTGAAAAATGAAGGCGATCGTACTCAGTGTCTCATCTCTCGGCGATTTATTTTGACAGCCGGCGCGTCAGCAGCAATGCGTGTCCTGTGTACCTGACACAATTCCTGAATTAACCCCAACGTCTCTCTGCACCACGTTTTGTTTCAAATGGAAACTTTTACATAAGCTCACACATAATAACAAACACACCTATTGCGATATATCTTTCTATAATATCAATATATCAGATGAGCTTTATAAAAAATAAATACGACCACTCTTTCAGGTTAATTCCTCATTTTTCATCATGATTAGTTCATTACCAGGCCTCTGGAGAACTTCAAGAAATGTTGAGAAGGTAATTTATCCATTTAAATCAGCTGTGATGGATCAAGGACACATTTAAAACTGCCGGGACACCGGCCGTGGAGGACTGGGATTGGGGACCCCTGATTTAGACGCTTGTATTTTAGTCCCATGAAAGTTTTGATTGCTTACTACATTATTTTATAGTGTGTTGTTACTTTTACCTGAAGAAATAATCGATACACTTCCACCACCACCGTCACACTGTAATTGGACTGACTGCCCTAAATAAATGTGGCTGTTACCCTCTCCGTGGTAGTTTTCTTCTTCCTTCCACAGGGAGGGGAAGCGCACCAGATCAGGAGCAGCCTCTCTTTTTTATTTAACCACAGGATACAAGAGTTCATCCTAACCACAGAATAAAGGCTGTAAATATCTGAGAGGAGAACAAATGAGTAGAAAGAAATCTGCATAGTGACAGAATACAATATTTTTCAGCCATACCAACACAATCAGTGCTCCGTGCCTGCCCTTTTCACCATATCCGGCCCCCTGCGACCTCCATCTTTCATCGGCAAGTCACTGAGACAGAACTTTCAGGGAATAATCCTGATGTAGTGTGAGAACTGGAAGTGGCACATGACAATAAAAGGAGACTAGCTTGACTAGTTCTTGTACAGACAGTTGCAGTCACTAGCTTGACAATGAGGGAATCCTGGCTTAAAAGGATCGGAGAACGAGAGACAGCAGGAGATGTGCAGGACTCCAGCCTGCAAATTTTCTTACTGTTTAATCATCTGAATATAAGTATAAAAACAAAAAAGTAGGAACCGGAGAATGATTTGTTAAAAAAAATAAATAAATAATGAATTGATTGATACCCAACAGCTGCCAATTACTATTCCATCGACTGACTAATGATGATGAATTTGTTTCCGCTCTGAATGAGAGCTTTTATTAACCCAAGTGCCACACAGGCATCCTGACAGCTTACAATCAATTTTTCCTTTACTAACACTAAATATATTGTAAATTCTACCTTTTCCCCAGCCAAACGTGGAGTACAATGGTGTAAACTCAAAGAAAGGAACACATTCTCGCTCTCCGCTGAGTCTGTGATCTCTCAAAAGACTCTCCAAATGCAACCCTCTTTAAACAGTTTTTAATTCCTTCCTCGCTGTAAAGTGTGCCTCCACCCACAAAAAAAGCAAAACAGTGAAGCCACTGTCTCATTACATGGAAAAAGAAGGGACTCACGTGGATCAAATACTGTACATAAGAGCGCACACAAAGGAGGTTTCATTTAACCAAGCCACTGAGTGAGTAGTAACGGAGCTTGAGCCTCGCTGTGATGAAACATGCTGTAGGCAGAAGCAGACACATAAAAAAAAAAAAAACGCATTAGTTCTTACTGCTTCTGAGCGCACGCTGTGTTACCTGCAGCTTTTTTGAAACGTCTTGAATGATAGAGTTCACCCTTTTGAGTCGGACTGCCAAGCGCTGGCACGCTTTTTGTCGAGACAAACTGAATACATTGCTTTTGAAGAGCGACGGAGCCCGGGAAGGGACCGGAGCCTGGAACTCCAAAAAGACATGCACAAAATGTGTGATGAAACTTTCAGCACCATGGACAGCGGCTCTCAAGAAGCCCGATGATTAAGAGGGGGAGGGGTGGGCGAGGGGGGGAAGAAGGCGATGGAGTTGAGGGAGAGGCAATAAGTTCATTTGATAATTAAGCGAAGACAGCATATTCCCCACCGCTTGCGTTTCAGCTATCCCCCATGTCTGCTCTTTTAAAAGTGGAAGCACTCACCCCAAAGAGCGCACGCACGCACACATACACGCACACTCCTGCGGCAAGACCCAGCTTTTCCACAGTTTTTCCCCGTCTCTGTGTCTTAGGCTGAATAATGCAGGGCCTTTACCCGGCGCTCAAGCATGAGTGGATAATCTGGCCACAAGGACAGGCTGTGTCAACATTTCCCTTTACTGCCTTATTTATTTATTTACCCACCCGCCCTAGGACTTGGGGAGGGCGAGAGAGGATATATGTGCATGGCTAACAACGTGGTGGCTGAGCAGATGACCTGCTTCCACGAAGATACTTATTAAAGATTTTCCATGGGAAGCGTGCAGCCTGTGCCCAGCTGAATTTAGTAAAAATATGTGAAAGCATTTAAGAAGGACCAATTTATGTTAACTATTCATATAAGAACGTGAATGTAGAGCTGCCTAAAACTATAATCAGAAACCTTTTCATTGTGGATTAAAGCTTCAGTTGTCTTGTCTGTTAATCTACTATCAGCCAAGTCTGAAAGGAGAAACGTGCACATTACAAATCTCCATAGTGTAGTGATTTTCATATTGGCCTAACAAGCAAGAACCCTGGTTTGATCCCAGGGGGAGGCACAAATCCCCCAGGGGGGGGATGCATGAGGCTGGGCATCCGGCGTAAAAATCTGCCAAATCAAATACGCAGCGCTACCCACTGGATGTCAGATCAATTAAAAACAGAAAATGATGGAGGCGTTCTTTAACTCATCAGCAACGTATTTGCCAAATTAGATCTCGGAGCATCGTCCACTCAGCTGCGACGCTACTCTGCTACACGAGCTGCCAACGCTGTTGAAATTATATAAAAAATATAAACCTATACCAATGTACATGCCACTACTGATCAATAGGATGTGCAGACTTATATGTGGGTCAGGCTTATATAGTGCTTTTCTACTCTGCTTGAGCACTCAAAGCACTCTCTTTCACACAAGCACATCTATGCATCAATGCTTTCTATCTATTACGCGTGCTTTGATGAATGCACTCGGAGGACTTTGGAGTTCAGTATCGCCTGAGACATGAGCTGCCAGGGATCGAACCACCAACCACCTGTCTGGTAGATGGCCTGCTCTGCCACCTAAGCCACACAGCCAGAGCCACCCACGCTAGAAAAATGCGAATCCATTCAACTGAACTCAGATTTCTCATATTTTCAGACCAACAGCCCAAACCCTCAAAGATAGCCAATCTGAAGTGACGTGTAAAACCCATCAAATGATGGTTTTCTAGCTTGAGAAGCTAGACTGTATAACTGTGTTTGTGAGATGAACTGATTACAAAAAAGACTTAAAAACTAATTTGCTGCCGATCAGCTTATCAACTAAGAGACTAATAGTTTCAACAGGTGTAAGAAAGAAAATAAACCTAGGTAATGACATTTTCTTAAATACATATGACAAATTTTTCACTTAACTACCTCCAGTCTGCAGTTTCGGCACCGAGCCACAGTGACATAAAGTTCTAAACTTGTCGAGACTGATGTAAATGCAGCACAAGTCTACGACGCTAAATCAGTCCTCTGCTGTGGATTTGAGTGTCTTAAATTTGTAAATGCGCTTGCACTCGACTGATGTGCCGAAATCCACTTTGCAGCCGAGGCTTAATTGTTGCACATTTAAAATGCCATTCACAGTGACTTTGCACTTCTGAGTCATGTTTTTGGGGTGGCTTTTGTTTCTTGTGCCTAAATAACTGTTACAATATGACTCTCGGCGCGGCCAATCAGGAGCTCAGGCTTTAAGAGCCTAATCCTCTTTAATTTGCGATTACTTGTAATTCAAAATGCTAGCCCACTAAACCACAAGAGATTGATTGTTTAAGTGTCCTCCTCTGCTGTATTGCAACCTGGATACTGATAACAGAAAAATAAATTCCCCGCGTATATATCCCGAGCTCTCACGGTGGCATTCAAGTAAATTACCATAAAAATCACTGTACAAATATTTTGGCATCAATCATTGAGCATAAACTGCTAAATAGCTGGGAGCCCTCTTAGCATTCATAGAGAATGATTTCATTGGCATTCTTGTGGCAGATGACTTTAGCCGCACGCATTCCTCCCTCAAATTAGAATGTGAGAATTAAGAGGGATTTCATATAGCACGATAAGTGTGTTTTTAAAAAGCAAAACTGATTGAGCTTGAGGGAAGAGGGAGGATGAATTAGGTAATTATCTCCAAACAGACACCAGCGCTTCTCTGCTGTGTGAGAAACAGGCCCGACACTCCAGGATCAAAGTGCTCAGCAGCAGCAACAACAACAACACTCACTCCAATCTCACTCTGCCTTACCTGATTTCCAGACCCACATGGCAACCCACGGGTCTCAGGTACACAGGTATCTTTAGTAAGAAGCCGGTGTCTTATGATCTCTGTTTGAAAAAGCTTCACTCATAACACCAAAAAAGATGATGTCTCTCAGTTACTTCAAAGGAATCATGGTGTGTGTGTGTGTGTGTGTGTGTGTGTTTACCTCTAATTTATTGATAACATTCCCGGCATAAGATTTATTTTGTCTACTAGGTTCATCCATTATTGATTTTAAAGGCAGAATGTTTGAGTAACAGAGAGCTTAAGGGAAGTTGAGGGAAGTATTCTTGTGACCTGCTGGCAAAACACAAAAACCCTAAGTTTGTGAAGTTGCACCTGTTCTCACCTCACGTGCTGACTCAGTCGTTAAAAACCACCCCTTTAAACACTTACATATATATTTATGCCATTTTTAAATCACAGCAGCGGAAACAACGACGACGTTCTCTCCCGCGGAGGGAGACCTGTCCTACCTGCTCGTAGCACGTCTCCCAGGTGAGGTTCACGAGGCAGGAGGAGAACAGCTCATCTTCGGTCCGGCCATAGCCGTCCATGGTGTGCCCGCCGTGTCTGGTGAAGGAGTCAGCAAGACGGAGATTTTGTTCAAGTCTTCCCTCGACGGCTGTTTCTTCCTATCTCCCTCTCTTTCTCTCTCTCTCTTTCTCTCTGTCCCGCTCTCTTCTCCGTCCGGCGCCGTGGATGCTACCAAACGAACAGCTGCGGTGTGCGCGCGGATGCTCCCGTTCCCTCGGTCACGTGGTCGTCGTCTCCAAAATACCAAAGTGGGATGTGTCGGGGTGCGTCCCACCGCCTTCAGGTGTCAGGGTCAACGGCGGCTACCGACGCAAGCCATGAAAACATACTTTAAATCCCACGGCAGCGAAACGACTGGATGCCGGCAGTGTGGTCGTTAGCTGTTTCTCACGGTGGGCAAAATAAGAAAACTGCTTTTTGCTTCTTTGGTATTTTTGTTTTGTTTTTTTAATTTCCATTCCCCAGTTAATGAAAAAAGTGACATGGGAACGATAAACATGCTACTAGGGAAAAAAAACTTTAGCGAACTTTGAAGAATTAGAAAACTTTTAAATAGTTTTTATGTCCTCGTGAACATTGAATATGTCTGCCAAGCAGCTAGCACCTGTACAGGGGCTTTTCCAAGATTTTTACAAGCGGGGTGCCCAGAATAAGGGTGGGGGTGTCACGCTATGGCATGTATAAGAAAAGTCATCTGATTTTAAAAAGGCTATTTTTTAAGTAATTCACATAGAATCTTGTGTTATAATTTAAGATACATTGCTAAATATAAAGCTTTACATGCTCAATGTGTCCACCTCCAGACTGCTGGGTTTATATTTATATGACAGCAGCATGTCTGGAGTCGCTGCTGCTGTAATGCTATCTATCAGCAACCACATCTCACGAACCCCCGATTCCTAAGAGTACATGTTTCAATCATTACCAGTGAACAGCAGTGCAATTCATCGTATTTGTAATTTTATTTGACTGAAAATAAATGTAAATATTAAAAATAAATGCAGAAACTTGTCCATATCTTGAAATACATTATAACATCGGTACCACCACACCATAAGTATCCTGAACATTTTAAATATTGTTAACTTCTCTTCTCTCCCAGTTTAGCTGAGCTAGCCTGTATTAATTTACATGTTAGGTGTTTCGACAATTTGTAATCTTACACAGACAATTTGGAAACTTGTAAACATGAAATGCACATGTGCTCAAGTGACTATCACATCTGATTAATTTTGGTAACTTTGTACCACTCAGGTCAGCATGGTTGTGCAGTGGTTTGCTTTGCTTAATTTAAACCAGACTCAGGTATGTCAAAAGGTGCACAATTATTGTAGGACATAATACACGAGTTCAGTATTTAGACTTGGCCTACATGTATCCTGATGGTCTCTATTTGGGATTTATCTTAACTAAAGATATTTCATCCCGCAAAGGTCTGCAGCAAAAAAAAACAAAACACTAGCTTACGTTCTGTCCAAAATATGTATCCAAAAAGGTTTTATTTTTCAAAGCAGCGTTCTAACTAATGCTAAAATGTAAATGGCATGCAAACTTTCAAACCCACAGTGCACCCACACAGGTGTTTGAGGGTACCGTGTGTCTTCTCGGATCTGTGTGGGCCTGTGTACCGAGTTGATTGACATCTCTCTCGCTCTCCTGTTAGTTTTCTTGTGCCTGTTAGTGTGAGGCAACCTCCGCCTTTACTATTTGTCCTATATATTCACAGAGACTGCTGACAGCACATAGTTCCCATTTTCCAGCGTCGCTTGGCCTAGCTTCAGCCTTGGCAGAGGTTTAATCATTCGGAAGATACCAAAACAACTGCAGAGGTAAAATGGGCCTTTACTGTAAACAAAGGTAAGTTCTCGCTGAATCTTTCTGTCAACTCTTGAAACACCTCTGTACGCCATATTCTTCTCACGGCACTTAGATCATTTGACAGGAAAAAAATATGTGCAAAATGTAACGCAGCACTTGGCACCAGATAAACATATAACCACAGGTTAATTCAGTTATTACCATATTATTATTACTCCAAATATTTAATAGTTTTTCAACTTAAACAACACAAAAAAAATGGCTCAACTACTTACATACACATGCATAATACACATACAAAACAAAAAAAATTGTAATTCGACATTATAAAGAAGAATTGTTGGTTTGTACTGAACATCTTAAGATTTATTAACTCACTGTAGTGTTTATACTGTCTTACTAAAGTTTAAGGTGAAATCATGATGTTGCTGTTGGTGTTACTACACCTCAAAATAGTTTATGTTCCTTTGAAAATCCTGCAGGGTTGACTCATAACTCCTGAGCCTCCATGGGGCTACACACTATATCTAGACAATGCAACAAGGGGGCAGTAAGTGTTCCTTTATGTAAACCTGCTAAACAACTAGAAACACGTCACTTGGTTTTGGCGACTAAGATGAGTGTAGGTGGATTGAGATATTAACATTTCTGTTTTAAAAAAAACTCTTTTTTTTCAGCATTTCAGTCTTCACAATCCTGCTCTCCGTGTGTTCTTTAATGTGCTTTAATATTTAAAGTCACAGATAGAGGCGTCAGGCTGAATCAAGCCCATTATGACTGATTAAAGGCCTCCCAATTAAAGGGAAATTACAGCTTTAGACTAAAACTCCTAACTGCACATCAAACCATCAGAATAATTGCACAGCATTGTGGGAAAACAAGCCCTTAGCAGCCAAACCAGTGCAACATTGTGCCACGGAATAAGTGTTACCCGCGTGCAGCCATGCTGAGCACGGACATTCTCTCATTTTGCTGCTAACAGGGCTCATTTGAAGAGCTGTCTTTTAGCACACCATTTATCGTGATATGAGACCCACGCAGTCAGACGGGCCTTTCGAGCGTCAGTCTTCTTCGCCGGCCTCCTCGTTTGATCAAGACGCGTGATCTGCACCCTTTTTGAAGTATGGTCAATTGGCACAGTGTTGTATATTCTCTTTCCTATGCAGAAATCGTCAAGAATTCACTGCGGCAGAGAGCGGGAGAAAGACAGCGATGTTTCCTACTGGCCGCAACCCAGCCTTCACGTTTCATCTAGCTCATTGCCGTGAGCAGTGTCAACATCGTACATTATGATAAAACACATTACAATCCTCTTTGTTCGGGGGGAAAAATAATACTTAAAATAAAGAATTTAGCACGATTTTGATCTTTCCTTGACACTTGCGCTGAAGTTGGGGATTGGATGGGGCGGGATTGTGGCAAACCGACTCGGTGTCTCGAAGGAAAGCAGGCTCTGATCTGGAGGCAAAGAAAAAGAATGATGCAAGCAAAACGAACGGCAGCTTGTTCTTTAGCCTTATCTGTCACCATCAGCCATAATCTGTCCTGTGCTGTAGATTAATTTAAAGATTATGGAGCCCTATACATTCGCACAGTGCGGTGGAGTGCCGCAACACAAGAGAAATCACAAATAGCATCCGGCTTCCCTCTGAGTGTGAGGCGCAGCTCGCAGCTTGGTTTGTTCCTATACTTGCGCCTCGATCCTCTGTGTTCTTTCAACTTGTTCCTTCGTCTTGCCCAGTGACACATGAAAGCTTTTCACTGAATCAAATCAGCAGCCTGCGATAATTCAGTGTGACAATGTAACAATCGTATTGGTGTGATCTTATGTGGGGGTACTTCTATCAGTCGCACATCTCTCACGGAGGCTGCGGCAGCCAAACTGGGTGAAAGTTCAGGGCAGCTACCAGCGTTGTGGGGAAATAAATGAGGTCAGATCAAATATTTTGTCGCC
>VUQR01001550.1:14768-28160 GCA_015108515.1 Hemichromis elongatus | reverse complement strand
GGTGGCGGCTGCACGTTTCTGCACAGGTGCCTTCGGTAGTTGCGTGAGTGGTCTGAAACTGGCAGGCCATTTTTAAACATGCAGTCTACATGCCACGTCTCCCCTACATAACCAATCTATCAAGCCCTAACCCGGCGGTACGTGCATATACTCCCCGTATCACAGAGAAGGTTCGGAAAGCAACTGTCATAGATGGCGTGATTGAATTGTTCCCTTGCACTGTCACCAGAGGGGCTATTACTTCAAATTAGCATACAAATTCAAACCAGGACAGATGGATTTGTCACATTGCGGTCGCCATCTTCCTGGAAGATTGGCTGTGCTTGTGCTGCGCGATGGAGATAAGACACCTGTCTCGGTGCTGGTGGGGGGAAGGACCGGCGTGGGATGGGAGGACTGGGTGGGCGGATGGATTTCCTGAAACGCTGAGGTGTTCTGCAATAAACTTCCCTACCCACGGACTCAAATGATGATGAGGCACCATCCAGGACTCTGTGGGTGGTAGGAGATTGAGCTGTAGCAAGCTGGTGATTCACACTGTTTGGAAACACAGTGAACAATACCTGTCTGGAATTTGTTTGCGGTTGCTACTTTTTGGTGAGTTACTGTCAAAAAGCCACATAAATGTCCTCCGCCCACTCCCCACACACAACATCAGCACAAAGTGTAAGGATGGATGCGTAACAGCTGTGGGATTAAACGCACAGCCGATTCTCATGTGGTGCTCCGCAAGCCCTTGGCTTCAACTTTTAATAGCCAAAAAAAAAAAGAAAAAAGGATGAACCGCATCCCGGCTCGGTCCAGATTTCACTGTTAATAACAGAGACGCATATTCATGTGTATCAACATCTGTCCCCGCGCAGACGCGAGATAAAGAGCAAGAAAATGAGACCGCATGCTCTCCTCGTGTAGCCTCACATCAGACACTAACAAAATACAACTTGGAGATGTAATGATTTTCATTTGTAATTATGGCAGGGTGAATCAATGGGAAGTATTGAGCATGAAAAACTGTTCTTACCCCAGGATCAATTCCATATAATTTCCAGATCAGCTCAAACTAATGGGTTTTCTATTGGCTTCACTTCGGAGAAAGACTAATCTCTGTGGCACCATTTTGTGGTTTCTGTGGATGTTCCCAAGCAAAAGGCCATCCACTTAAAAACTCGTCTCCCAAAAGTCCAAAAATATTGAAGCGCGCATGCTAATTTCCTGACTTAGCATATTACACAATCTGCAGGCTTAATTTAAAACTCCCTTAGTAGCAGGTCTACTATCTCTGCCTCCCTACATCCAGACACTACAGAGATTGCGAAAATGCTTACTGGTTCATTTTTTGCCTCTATCTTTAGTTCAGGCTTAAGTATATTTCCTTACAATTGATGTAAAGTTGAGATGCAGACGAGACAAAAGCAAGGTTATGGCGATACGGTCGACAGGCCACCTGCAGGAGACGAAAGGTGCAGAGAAGCGGTTAAATAAATTGCGTTTGTTTGCACATTCGCTCGTTCTGATAACGGATTAATTCTTTGAATCGAGTAAAAAAAAAAAAAAAAGTACGGCGCCTTCATTGCCCAAAGTGTAATGTCAGTTTGCTGCAGGTTATTCTTACACATCTTACAGGATCCATTTCTGAAAAATGAAGCCTCGTTTCCTCGATGGGCCCCTCAAGTCTGGCTGCAAAAGTGAGTGAATCCCCACAGACTTCCATCATAAAGCATCCAACTGTACAGCAGAAATAATCACATTTACACCCTGAAAAAAACTACAAAAGCAAAACTGTTTTGGTCTCTAGATTAAATCGACTATATTGTGATGTATGAAAGACATTGGATTTCTTCTTAACACCCATTTGAAGTGTCTTAAAATGATGCATCGTTAGTTAGGTTAGGTGGGAGCCAACAGGAGGCTTCACCTCAGCTACTTTAAGTCACCGGATCTCTCAATTTCTAGTATGAATGATTCTAGTATAGTTCATATCTTAATTAAGAATCTATTAGCCGGTACCCATGTCTGTGTGATGCACACAGTCTTTATGTAGAATGGTTTTGTGTAAGTCGCCATCACTTCAGGCCTGTTGGCTACAGCATGCTGCTGCACGACATTCAGGTTTCTGTTAGATGTTATTCACAAACAGTGTTTCTTAATATATCTGCTTGTTCTTCACTCGTTTAACTGTGGGATTTTAGATTTATGTATTCACATATACGCACACACTTCTACATGCATGTCATATTACATCATTTGTAATGTGCTTGCAGGGCACCGCCTGCAAATCTTTCATCCCTGGTTAAAGTTATCCAACCACGGATGCAGCTCGGTAACCAAGCTTGATAGTGTGACCAAATAAGAGTCTGCACACACACCAAAGTAAATAAAGACAGAGACAGCTACGATGTTGAAATCATCCATCTCTTACATGCACTCCGTGGCAGCGTATCTTAAGCTAACCCAGTGGGGCGTGCCCCTCCCCCCGGGGGGAAGGGGGTGGGGGGTCTGGTGCTGGGGGGGGCGTGTGTGACCTACACCCACCCCAATACAAGAGTTTTTTCAGCGAAAACGTTCTGAATATTGCCAACAATCATCCCGTTTTGTGAATGCTACTTCAGTAAATGAGTGAGCACTGTTAGCATCATATAAGATAGCATATGATAAAGTGTTAAACAGAGGTGTACTTATAATTTATAATTATATTTATTTATAGTTGTGTGTGCGTGTGTGTTGGGGGGGCGAAATGCTTTTCTCTTCCTAGGGGGGCCATAACAGAAAATAATTGAGAAGCACTGAGCTAACCTAAGTGAGCTACTTCTGGTTACTCCCGTATTCACAAGGGACCATCACAGCAGGCAGCTCCACATATTTGATTTGGGAGATTTTGACACTTTTACCCCAGATTCCCTTCCCAAGAGACGTGTAACCCCCTCCTGGGATTAAACCAGTGATCTTTTCCCTGTTAGGTGTAAGTGTATACCACTACACTACTGAGCCAGTAAAGCTGACTCAAGTGACATTTGAAATATTTCTCGGAATCAAATATAAACAAGCATCCCCAATATAATCTGTTGTAAGAAACTGGTGGGCTTCAGCAGTACTCCCTGGAAGCCAGTTTATAGATCAATGGGTAAAACGAGGAGCTACGTGCTTTCACTCTCCAGCTCAGACAGCAATTTCATTATATGTTAAAAGGACAGAAACTTGTTGTGCACTAAACTGCTACCTGCAAAGCAGTGATGATGAGCCATCAATGTTTTTTTTTCCCCGAAGTCTTGTTTGAGAGTCCCGCTGTTCAAACTCCTCGTGGTATTCATGCATCGCCAGCCACACGGAGCTCGCCTCGTCTAAGCTGCTGACCCGCAGAGAGGGGAAAAGCTTCTCGAGAAAGTTTGTCAGAGCTCAACCAACTTTGTTTATAAGGAATCCTTGGCAGTTCCTAAGTTTAATCTAGCAAGGCACACTTCTCCCAACCGCAAGGTTTACCTTTAACATTAGAGAGGCAGCGACACAAAGCAGTACAGCCAGAACAGGCTCCAGCGCAGCGGGGATTTCACACTGATCTTGCTCCGAAACATTTGCAATTAACATCCCCCTCTCCCCAACTGTTTCTGAAGCTATCAATATCCCAGTAAGAAGATTTAACTTCCCTCAAGAGCCGGGAAACGAGCTGGATTTGGCAGGTCAAGGCGTGATTGCCGAGCGGCGTGCGCACACGTGAGGGTGACGACAGAAAGTTTATGTACAGATTATCCTGTTATTTTAACGCCGACAGAGGAAGAAACATCTTATTACAAAAGCCATGTTTATTAAGTTGAACAGTTGACAGGAAATTATCTCCATGACAAGAGAACATTACATTTCACCTGCATCAAAATGCAGGATAAATTACATTTGATCATCATAACAAAGCAAAACAACAGCCAAGAATCCCAAGGTGGGATTTGTTATTTTGAGTGTTTGTTTGTTTTTAAGAGGAATGTTGAAATTCACATGAAACAACATGCTTCAGTTGTAAATGACTAATGACTAAACTCCTAATTACCACTCATCATCTGTAGTCCTTTTTTCTTAGTAGTGCTTTAACCATGTCGGCTTAAAGAAAACAAAGCAAAGTGGCCGTCGAAGGTCAATTCATCATTGATTTTGAAAACTATTACGCATTCAATACACAGGAGCAAAAATAGAGTTCAGAACGATGAAAATAAAACAAATAAAAATATACAGAAAACCCAAAGAGCGTCTTCATTTTGTACAGGCGGGCGAGGACGCTGCTCCTGCAGCAGCACATGCAAACCTTCCTAGTACTGAGTGTATTCCTTGGATGAGAGTTTTGCAATGATACGCTCCAACTGTCTCTTAGCTTCACACTGGGGGAAGTTACTCATCTCGTAGTACTGCGGGGCAATTTTCACCAGCCTAGAAAAGAAAGCGAGTAAACATTAGTCACAAAAATTGTCTTCGGTGTTTACTTGTGGGAGAGTGCCGTTCTTCCGTATTCACACTCCGACTACTGGTGCGGGTTTGACGATTTGATCCTTAATTGTACGAGGTCACAGAGGGGGAGGAGAGAAATGCGCATGCGAGCTTTGTTGCAGTTTTGCTGCTAGCGCAGCTATGCTCATAAGTCGACGCTGGCATGACTGCAATCTTATTTTTATTAGATCCTTGTCATAATTGCTTTTGTCAGCCTTTTTATAACCATAAAAATCACAACATTTCAGTGGCTCCAGCTGGTCGCGAAGAACAAGATATCACAATTCGCTTTGGGAATGTGTGATAGGAGGCGCTTTTTAGCATTTGATAACATTTTTATGGAGCAAACAATTAGCTGATTGTGAAAATAATTGCTAGATTAACCGATAGTGGCTGTGTGCTGCAGTGACTCATAGCTGAAATGAAAACTTGAGAATTAAAAACATTTAATGACTTTCACGTGTAGCAGAGAGTCATTTTTACGCACAACGCGGGCTGTACGGGCACCCTGTGCTGGTGAAGAGCCGCCCCAGTCTTGGTACACATTTAAAGTGCTGTGTTACTGTTGTGATGTTCATGGCGGGCTGCATTTGCCAACCACCATTCACCATCATCCATTAAAAACAGGTATTAATCCTCTTTTTCACCTATGTAGCGCTGCTGCATCGCCACGTCCATCTTGATGCCTTTGAGAAGCAGGCCACACCTTGGATATGTCTGAGACCACCACGCCCACTAATTTTAGGCGGAACTGCACGTAGGTAGTGCAGGTTGATAAACTAAAGCGCTCTCGCTCAGAATGAAGCTGCTGAAACTCACCACTCGGGCTTGATGTCTGTGCAGGTGCGGATGTAATTCTTGGTGGTGAGCACAAACTCGTTGTAAAGCACCCACTCCGGTTTGTGGTCCAGCACGGTGGAGGGGTGCAGCTGTACGACTTGGTTGTCCTTCACGGTCAGGTAGTGGCCTGTGCGCTCCAGGTGAGCAACCTATTCAAACCACAGCACGACAGCAAACCACAGGAAATCCAGAAAAAGTCAAAACAAGTACACACACACACACACAGACACAGATCTTTTACTGGCATGTGTGTGTTAATCATGCAGATCCATTACAATCTAAGAAGTAAATTATTAATGCTTTGATTAAAAAAAAGTAGCAAGACATTTGAGGCTAATTCGTAGTGAGTGAGTTTTTTTTGTGTGCTGTGGTCGAGCTGCATTGGCGGTCGTGATTAACCAAGGCAATCAGTCTCAATAAAGGCCTTTCCAAACAAAGACATGATCTCAAACAGTGCGAACGCCTGAACATGAGCTGCAAATTTGTCTCCGAGATAAAGGTTAATGTTGACAAATATTTAAATATTAACGCCATAATTCAACTTGTCAGGTTGCTTGTTTCAGGTAGCCCTGAAAATGGCTTTTTGCAAAACTGCCATTTGTTTTCCTGAGCGAGAAACAAATTGATTTCATTTCTTGTTATGTGCTTAAAACAAGCAGCTCGCTGTTGCGTGTGCACGAGTGCGCGTGTTTGCTTGGGGGAGGAGGAGAAGAAGAAGAAGAAGAAAAGAAGTCAGCTCTCAGCTGCATTTGCAGTTTGTACAAATGTTTGGCACAAAAATACTTCAATGAGCATCAGATTAGCAGAGGAGCTGCACACAGACAGCGTTTACTCAAATATGAAATGCCACAAAGAAACAACAACAAATAAATAAATAAAGGAAAGCATAATAATGACACTGGCAACACGATGAGAGACTAAACAGCACATCTAACCTTAAAAAACAAAAAAAAGGCCCAGATTCACCCTGACCTGCATGAAAAAGCCCGTGACCAGTGCTCGGCGGATGTTGATGTAGTAGTCTCTGCTGCTGAACTCAGTGCTCCTTCGTGGTAGGCTGAAGCGGTCCATGATCCTGGACAGCTGCTGCCGTACGTTATCTGCTGACATCAGCGAGCGGTAGTTGACAAAGTTGTCATAGCACCATTGAGTGGACTCGTGGTCTGTGTGGGAAGAGAGCAACTTAGGGTTAAGGAGCATTTTTAAAAAAATGAAAAAAAAAATGAAACTAATCAGTGAATCAGTGGGTAAACAGGCCGCTCACTCTGTTTAAAGGCATGGTAGACGTTGAGCAACGTTAGGTGGTCTCCATCGATGTGGGCGAAGCGCATCTTGGCCTCGTCAGCCACCTTCTTGGCCTCCGTGGGTCGGACAAAGCACTGTGGGACTAAACAAGGTTGGTATAGGCCCCAACACAGCCGCCCATAGGGATAAGTTAAGCAAATCCCACAGAGAGGAACAAGGCCTCAGCTCAAGAGAGGCACAGAGCACTTCACAGGGCACACTGCATTGCCAAGTGATTACGGTGGAAAAAGGAAAGGAGGGTCCAAAGAGAAGGGAAGGAGGATGGGTTTCTCTGTCCTCATCTGCTACATTCTGGCTACAGGCTCAGCAAATATAGACCGCCAGTCCAAACAGCCCCTCCCACCCTACACCTGACAGTGATGTGGACTTCCCCCGGACTCTTTGTTCTGCCCTCTCCCCCTGCACGAACTCGCTCTGAATTGCTTAACGCCAAAACCTGCTTGATTGTACCTTTAATGGGTAAAAGCTGTGTTTATCGAGCCTCATGGTTGGTTGCTGTGGCGGCACCGCTCTCAGGTGTACTTTTGCTGCTTACTTTAATGAACTCAGCAAAAACCCGCCATCCTGAAAACACCTGCTTTAAGTGCGCACCACGTCCGAGCACCTAGTTAAATCCATTTCCCCGCTCTCAAAGACCCTCACGCTCCCTTCAAAGGCGTCAAGATTCATCTCAATGAGCAGCATTCTGCTTTGGCAAGCCCAAAGTGCAATTACTGCTGTAGCATGCTGGTGCTGCTCCAGCTACACCTATACATTTTGTACAGACATGTAGTTCCCCCCCTCCCTCCCCTGCCTCACAAATAACAGCTGACACCATTGACTTTATCCTCTGCTTTTCTGTACTGAAGTTCGGTAGGTACACATTACGCCAATACTAAGGAGACCTCGACATCTGGACTGCGGATATTTTAATAACCGCACGCAAAACCTGAAACCAGTCAAATTTTTGGTATGCATCAAATAGACCCGCTTAAATCCTTGTGTCAGCACCACTAGACTAACAAGAAGGGTCAAAGAATGAATAAAGGCCTCTTAGAAGATACAGAAGCTGCTCTGTAAATTTCCTTACAGCTCACTGGTCATTTGGGAGGAATGGCCTGTGAGCACAGGAAATGGAAAGAGTAGCAGATCAGACCCAAGCAGCGGGGCCAGCCCTGAGCATTACCTGACAACATGGCAGTGATGGAGAGGACCTCGTTGGAACAGTTGAATTCACAGCTGGCGATGACCATCTTGGCCAGCTGGGGGTCCAGGGGGAACTCTGCCATCATGGAGCCCAGCTCGGTCAGGTCACCGTCGTCGTTGAGCGCTGCCAGGTAGTTCAGCAACTCCAGGGCTCGCATCAGGGTCTCTGGAGCTGGAGAAGACAGAGCGGGAGAGATGGGCCATTAAAATGCTCCAAGCCCATGGGCAAAACACACACAGATGGCAGAAATAGACAATTTGCAGAACTGTCATTCTTTCATCGCAGCAACACTTGAGGAGGACAGTTTGGGACTCATTCACACACAATTATGTCAGAATTGATTAATACTGCCGTACTCCATGCTCACATTTAGAAGTGAGATAAGAGGTCAAGTTAACCGTTTAGCTAATTTAGCTAAATGTGCTAAATGCTAAATGTGCTAGACGCAGCTTTGTGGGTTTCATATGACAGGGAACTAAAACATCGGAGACACGGTTCCTGCCAAGAGAAGTCATTTGATCCTGGAGCTGCAACAGGAAGGAGGAGTGTGTGAAGGCTTCAGTATCTGTACATTTAACGTTGCATTTTATTAATGTACTGCTGCCATATCACTAACTGCTAGAAGTGTGGCGGCCACAGATTGTCTGATTAAATCAGACAACCTCATGGCAGCAACTTGATGCACTCTGGCACACATAGACTTATAGCCTTGGTAAAGATGGACCGCTGAACTTTAAAGTTCATAACAAGGAGGAAAAAAGGTGCAGAAGAGCACACAACACTTGGAGATGGGCTACAGCCGCAGAAGCCTGGGCACTACTCCTGTCAGCTAGGAAAGGAACCCGAGGCCACGGTTCAAACATCCTCATGAAAACTGAGCAACAGAAGATGGAAACACATTGCCTGCTCTGATGAGCTTTAATTTCTGCTTCAGTGTTCAGATGGAAGGCTCAGAGTTTGGGGTCGACAATGACAATGGTGGATGATATTTTCTCGGCATGCTTCAAGCAGGATAACAAACCTTGTCACAAAGCTAAAACCATACAAACTGGTTTATTAAACATAACAATGAGTTGTACTCGTGACTGGCCTCCGATGACACCTGATCGAAATCCAACAGAGCACCTTTGGGATGTTTGTGGAAAAATCTGCAGCAACTGTGAGATGCTATCATGTCAATATGGACCAAAATCTCAGAGTAATGTTTTCCAACACGTTGCTGAATCGGTGCCACAAACAATTGAAGCATTTCTGAAGGTTAAAGGGGTCTAAACCAGTACTTGCGAGGGGTAACTAATAAAGTGTCCAGTGAGCGTATGTGCACCTCTGAACACAGGAGGAGAGACAAACCACAGAGTTTATTGATTTCACACCTTCAGGATGAATAGTAGTAAAGAGTACACGTTCTCTTACATGTGGTTGCGCTAGCAGGAGCGCAATGAATGATTTAGTCTACCTTGATTAGTGGACGTAAGTGAATAGATATCAGCTCAACAGGTGTTTGATTCTTCAGTTACTTAGTTCAGTCACATAAAAACCACAAGGCCTGTCAGAAGGCTCCTAATCTGTAGATTAGATTATAGCAAACAATAATTAATTAAAGTCCTATTTTGATTTGCACACCTAATAAATTCATCTACTTAATCAATGTCCATCGGACAGAAGTATTCAAAGCAACCGAGGAGAAGTCCGACACGCCAGGGTTTCCTGTTTATGTCTTCACGGTTAGATTAAATTTACAGCTGTTAATAAAAGTAGTCCATAAAAAAATAAAAAAAATCAATCACAATCAAGCGACAGCATTTCAAAACTTCACTCTTTAACTGTGGGGAAACAGCTGGGCCACAAGTTAAAACGGACTGACTAAAATATAAAGGAGTTACTAGAAAAGAGAAGCACAGTCCATGGAATCAGTCATAAATTAGATCAACCTGCACATTAAAGGCAATTTAAAAAAAAAAACAAACAACAAACCCAAAGAGAAAAAAAAAAAGGCAGCGTTTCCATCACCTGCCGTGCTCCGAAGTTTCACTATGTGACGGCCAGAATTACGCTAGACAGGAACTTAGTGGAGAAGTAATCATAGCGGAGCTCATTTTTCATCCTCCGCTCAGGCAATCCTAAACAACTAATGCAATTACAGGGGGAACTTTCTACTTAATGCTTCAACACAAAAGGCTCCCACCGTTTGGTTAAAAGATTTTTCCTCCAGATGCAATTATTGACCTTTGGCTCCCGAGAGCTGAAGCCTAATGACCAGTTGCATGTTAACTGAAAATTAGCTCAAGCGCGGGCTGCGGCGCTTGCTCTCTCCCATTTCTCTCAAGTGCTTTCCCCCCCCCCAAAAAAAAATTCAATTTCAAAAAGCAGGGAGGTGTTGTTTTTTTTTTTATGATTAAGAAATATTGATTTGGGGCATCAACGCTACTTTTTTTCCTTTCTATACACAAAGTGAGCGCCGGCCACATTACTTAGCAACAACGGCAGCTTGTGCGGGGCTGAACAAAAGGTGAAAATCTGATTTCCAAGTACCGCTAGCGTTAAGAACCCGAGTGGAAATTCAATCTATACCCAACGCGACTCATCAGAAAGTAAGTATTGACTGTCTCAACGCACAAGAATCCGATATATTAACCAAGGGCCAAATCAATGAGGCGAAAGGCTAAAGGTACATTAAACCACATTGGCTTTGAAAGGTACTTCTTTGGAAATGTCACGAAGGAAAATGAATCCCACCCAGCCAAGTCCTTGTGTAAATCGCTACTGATTTCTTTTTGGATTTTCCATTTGGTTGTCTGGCTCGCACTGTCGCTCCTGTGTTTAGCGAGCAGGAAGCGGGGTGGGCGAAGGAAGAAATAACCTGCGTACTTGAGCGTTTCACGGTAAGGGGGGGGAGGATTACGGTTCCAATTCACATTACGGACAAGTGAAAACAACAACAACAACAACAACAAAAAAACTACTTTGGGTTTGGAGGCTGATCGTCACTGGGGAAAAGGCCTGGACTCAAATCCAATATGCGTGGAAATAATAAAAAAATGTATGTTGACCTTGTATCCGAACGATAATTACAGTCGCCAATTTTAAACATACTCCTTCATGCCAAAAACATGATTAAAAGGGGCTCAATGGACAAAAAACAAACAAAAAAAACAAGACTCTATTGTTTCACTGTATTTCCTCGCTGCCCAGAGACACCACACTGACCTGTATTTTCTCCCAGGCGGGCCTCTGACACGGCATATCACAATTGATCCGCTGTAAATAGCCGTTATAAAACCCTCTCTGGGAACTCCTCGGACTTAAAGCAGACTTCATTTGTTGCACCCAACTAGCTGCAGCTTCCAGCCTGCTCAGGAGCTATTTAGGAGAAACCTTCTGCAGCGAGTGGCTCAAATCAATAAAAAGGTGATCCTTCCCCAGTCTCCTTCGCACGACTGTTCCCGGTTAGACTCGGCAGACGAGGCCGGCCCTCGTATGTTGATGTATACCCCTGCGTTTTTGCGAGAAACGCGCTTGTGTGTGTGTGTGTGTGTGGGGTGGGGGGGTGGTGGTGGAGGTCAGTCACGTTTCTCTGGAGGAATATAAAGGGAAAGCAATAGCCAAGGTGATAGCGCTGCTATTGATGTAACCAATTTCATTCTCAAAATGGCGTTTGCCACAGTGGACGGGGAGAGATGGGTTTAATCTCAGAGGTGAGATGAAAACTATATTATGGTGAGAAAAAAGGGTGGAGGAAGGAGGAGGAGGTTAAGGATGGGGAAGGAGGGGTGGTCTCCTCGAGGAGACGTGGGAACACACGCGCACACTCCTGGCGAACGCCATAACTTAGCACCTCAAGGGGAGAAGAGGTCTGTGTTTTGGCACGGATTGAGCAGGATTCGGATATAATTCAAGCAGCGGTGACAGGCGGTGCATGAACTAAGTGATCAGCCAGAATACTAACTGCACACATCAGTCACTTCTCAGTCTGAACAGCAATAATAGAAATTTAGAGCGGATTCCTCATAAAAACTGCAAGATACCACTGTGTAGTCCGTGTCTATCACAACACATATCCTCAGATCTCCAAACATTCACTATGTTTTATTTGATGTCTGCCAAGATCCCTTCTTTGCTTTGTTGTTTTTCCCAAGTGACGGTGCCAACCCAGATTTGATATCGTACATCAAAGCAACTGCAGCTCGACTAAATGTTGCTCGATTTCATAACAGTTTGTAAGTGTATTTATCCTGATTCATAGGGCGCTAATCAAATTCAAGATCTCAATATTCTCCTATTCTTTGGTTAACTGGCACCTGTGGTCACCGTCAGCTGCAAAGTAATATAAATCTGCATGAAATTGAGCAACAAAGAAGAGCTATTTTGCTAACCCATGCAAATAGAAGGAGGTAAGCTTAAAGGGGAGCTGAAAATGCTTGTTTCAGACTGTGGATGGACAAAGCCCACCATGAGATAAACAAGGATTGTTTCAAACTTGAATCATGCAAAGCTACTTAAGAAAAAATAACATGGGGTTGGAATTATTTTAAAAAAGAAGAGGCATAAGTGATGAATCTGCTTGCATTTAGGAATGAGTTCCAATATTACTTTTGAATCCAATATGAAGCCAATCATAGGTTCATTCATCACGCGGAAAGTTTATGGTAACACTAACCTGGTGGGTCCATGAAGTCAAAATGCACCAGGTCATCAATGCCCAGTTTCTTGAGCTGCAGCACCACGGAGCCCAGATTAGACCTCAGGATTTCTGGATACGTGTTGTCCTGCGCCAGTAAAGACGTACAAAAGAAGCCCGAGGAACAATTCAAAATGAATTAGCCGGGCCTGCTTATTATCTACTCATGCATCACTCATACGTCAACTCGAACAGAGACCGGGGGTTTGGGGCATTCGAAGGGCTATTTAACTTGTTTAAAAAAAAAATTCCCTCTGCCGCTCGGCGTGATGTGAAAGAATTAGCCTGTTAAAGTGGAGAACTGGGCCCCTACGGGTCCATTTGTCACAAGGTGGCCGTGTCATTAACGGGGGTTATGAGGAAGGGTGGGAAAAAAAAAAGGTGCGTTTTAGCACCGGGCTCCTGGAATGATAATTCGCTTGAACTGGGAATCGAGGAGTTCTAAGAGCAAATATTGCATAATAGAAAGCTTTTCCAGCTAGAAGGTTGCTCTGGGGGAATACAAAGTGCTTGTGGCACTGCAGAATGTGAGATATGAGAATCCATCATGTGTTTACAACTTGTACAATTTTAATGGTTTTCAAACTGCTTTGCTTCTTACCTGCATTTCTGTCTTGTAAGCTTTCTCCGTGTAAAGCCGGAAACACTTTCCTGGGCGTGTACGTCCGGCACGGCCAGCCCTCTGCTGGGCTGAGGCCTTGCTGATGGCTGTGACCAAAAGGGATTCCACTCGGATTCGTGGGTTATACACCTGAGAGGGAAAAGAGGTCAATGAGTCACATTTCAGTAGAAAAAAAAAAAAAAAAGGGAAGAAAAAAAAAAAAAAAAAAAAAAAAAAAAGAGTAAAAAAAAAAAAAAAAAAAAGAAAAAAAAAAAAAAAAAAAAAAAAAAAGAAGAGGGAAAAAAAAAAAGGGGA